>PVJA010002464.1:42874-106774 GCA_004027025.1 Myocastor coypus | reverse complement strand
AATTACTACAATGCATATTGTTGTCTTCATAGTAAAGATGCAGACATGATAACTTGTCTAAACACTATTAGTACAAATCGTTCTTCTCATAGAACTAAGAGAAAGTTATTGTGTGGATAGTCCAATATTCCATAACAGTAGTGGGTTAGAATCAAAGAAAGTATTGATGTTTACATGGGACAATAAAAACTGGTTCGTTAGATTTTTTAAAAATTGGAGCAATATGTACATCACCACTAAATCCCCTTGAGATTCTCCCTCTGGCTTCATACTCTCATCACTGCTGAGATTTTCAAAAGCATTCCTGGAAGTCCTCTTTGTGAATGCTTACAAGGTCTGATAAGAATAAGAATTATGGAGATTGCTGCTGCCAAGAGCCATTCTATGGCAAGGCAGGTTTTTAGAAGCATTGCAATGTGCCCGTATTCACTCTGTCCCATGGATTGGGTCCCACACAGTTTCTAGTTCTTGTCTAAAGTCAAATGCACTTTAAAAGTAAGCATTTAGAATTAATTCAGGATGTGAAGAAAGCCAAACAGCATAACTAAAGACAGAAGAGAAAGGACTTACATAACTGCTCCAGAAAGTGGCAGGATATCTTCAATTAAAGTGAGAGGGATGGACTGGCCAGATAGCTCAGCTCCAGCTTAGACAGAGCTCAGAGCCTTGGGTCTGATCCCAGGCTTGCTATGCCAGCGCTGCCTCCAGGGAGCACTGAGATAGCCGTTGACACTAGGTATGGTGGCACATGCCTGTAATCAAAGTGCTTGGGAGGCTGAAACCAGGAACACTGCAAGTCCCATCTGCATAGTGAGACCCTGAAGGCCCTGTACTAAATACATTTTTTAAAAAAAAGTCTTAAAGTAAGAAGGACATTTTGAGGTGCATTAATAATATTGTGTCTTTTACTTTACTTTTTTTTTAGTTTAAGCATTCATTGCATCCTTCAATCACTGCTTTTTTTTTTTTTTTTTTTTTTTTTTTTTTTTTTTTTTTTTTTTTTTTTTTTTTTTTTTTTTTTTTTTTTTTTTTTTTTTTTTTTTTTTTTTTTTTTTTGAGAGAGGGTCTCACTGTGCAGTTCAGGCTGGCTTTGAGCTCACTTTTGTAGCCCAGGCTGGTCTCGAACTCACAACGATCCTCCTGCCTCTCAAGTGCTGGGATTACAGGCGTGCGCCACCACGCCCGGCTAATCACTGCTAATTAAAGCTCATCTAAAGAACCCTAGTAAAATTTTATATGGATATTGTGCATAATGTCCGTAATTTGTAAACAAATGGTCCACTATTGTGAAACTACTTCAGTGAATTATAACATTTAGAAACATGTGAGTATAATCTCACATATGTGTAACAGGAATAATTCCCTTTGTTTCATTAGGAATTTATAAGAAAAGAAAAATTATGGGATAAGTCTACTATCAGACACCGTTTAAAATGGTTTAAACACCATGTATAATTAGAAAGGATGAAGAAAATAATTGTACCTACTGAAATCATTCAGAAAAGTTCAAACGTGAGGTTCCAAGGTCAATCCCCAGTATCACCAAAAAAGAAAAGAAAATAGAAAAATAGAAAAAGGGCCAGGGAGATCTCAGCAGCATAAGGGCCTGCCCTGCAAAAGTGAAAACAATAGGTGCAGAATGTAATTGAAGAGAAAAGAAGGCAGCTTCTTTTTTGATATATATGACATAAAGATGAAGGAGATGACCTGGAAATCGTATTCTAACTTTGCTGTGCTACATGTCCTGACATGAGGTACAGCTGGCATAGAACACTGCCAAAAGACATTTATCCTTGTGTTGCTTACAGAAGGCTCAAAATGTAATATAAGGTGAATACGTAAAGATGAGTCAGAGGTGCAACATGTTAACATCAGAAAGAACTAGCAAAAACATCATCTTACACTTAGGATAACTCAACAATCTCTGCTAATAAGAAAGAACTGATTGAATATACATGGGTTATTAGGGCATATGTGTGTGCATGTGCGTGCGCGTGCGCGCGCACGTGTGTGTGTGTGTGTGTGCATGTGTGTGTGCATGTGCCTGCCTGCCTGCCTCTCTGTCTGTCTGTCTGTCTGTCTGTCTGTCTGTCTGCCTGTCTGTGTGCATGTATGAGGCCCCAACAGAAGGAAAAGATAAAGAAGAGAACTGCAACTTGATAGATATCTACAGGATAGAAGTACAGGGAAGTGTGCTATTACCTTGGCGCCTTCAATTACAGATCGACACCTTTGTGTCGGCTCAGTGAGCTATGTTATGTAGAGCAGAGAATTTCTCATGCATTACATTAAATATCCCTACCCATTCAGAGGAACATTTCATTTTATTTCCCAGGTAAAGTTTGTATAATGGTAAATTCAATAAACCTTGTAGCTCTGCTAAATTTTATGGAAGAAAATAAATTATTGCATAAATTTGGCTATAAAATCTATAGAGAATTGAGAAAGCAAAGTGGAGTAGATACTGTACAACTGATCCTTCTTTTAGCCTGATTGTTTATTTTATTTTAAAGGTGATATTTTTAAAAGAAAACATTAAAAGTGATATAGAATTTCAAAACAAGATAATAAGAAACTAACAATGGTTGTTGTATGGCATATTATCTTCAGAGTAGCTGTTCAGACTGTCATATACTAATGTCATATCTTATGCAATCTAATTTATGTTGGAATAAAATGTTCTCCAGGGATGTATTATAATAAAATAACTTGAATCAATGGTTTATTGCTTTATTATTTAACTGAAACTGCATGTAAAATTTATACACAGTTTTTATGCCAATAATTGTGACAGAAGCGACTGTTTAGTGTTAAAGTGCTAACCTATTGTAATGATTTTGATATATTTTGGAATACAAAGAAAACACACATATACAGGTATTAGCACATACACCATCTATGTTGTCTTCTCTGATCTATCAGTACTACATAATGAGCTGTGAAAAGGACCACCTATGGTACAAAAACAATGTCAAAAACTCATCAAGATTAGAATTTTGAGAGCAATTGAATTTTTATCATAGAACTTGAATATGTGACAAATAACACAAACCAGTACAGAGTTCTCAGAAATAAGATAAAAAGCAACAACTTGAAATCGATGCCTCAGAAAGCTGTACAAATTTTCAAGATATATATTGTTGGAAAATGTGCCATTGAATATCTTAAATCTAGTGATAACTAATGATTTATTTGGCTTATTATCTGGCAAACAATTTTTTACCTAGACATCTACTTGACTTTTATTAATAAGATTCACCTAACTGCTACAAAACATGTGGCTGCATTACTGAAACAAAAATAAAACATAGGAATGTGAGTATTTCAAAATATGGATTACTATAGTTTTGAAAAATTGCATATTTGTGATTGTTCAGTTGGAAGAAAAGCTATATTTATGGCTTTGTCGACACATTTTTAAGGTACTAAATAAAATTTCCTTTTACCATAGTTTTCTTGAAGTTTTGGAGATAAAATATTCAATTATAGTCCTTAGTTCTCTGAAATTAATTTTATGGTAATAACATTGGGATCATATAATATTATGAGAATGGAACTTATTCTTTTTTCTTAATTTCAGTTTTCCTGTTTTCTACATTTGTGTTATAGAAAACATAGAACATGAGGGCATGGCTTATTCTTCCAGCAGAAAATTTGGAACATTTTAGAGATACTTTAGAAATTATATTCCCACTTTCCCTCACAAAAAGGCCAACTCCATTAAAATAGATGGGTTTATCATAGAAATGAATGACTGAGATATGCATATACATAAAAAGTTGCTAAATTGTTAAAATTGAACACAAAAAGTTATTGCCAAATATTCAACATTGCTAAATAAAAATATTTTAATCTTAAAACAACTGTAAAATATGTTTCAAATAAAAAGACATAAGTAAAAAGATAAAATGTTTGCAATTTGCTTGGGAGCAGATTAATTTCAAAGGTGAAGCACAAACTTATTTTAAAGGTAGTACAGTTATACAGCCTGACGTTGTAATAGTGGTTGTGTATTACATAAAGCCTGTAAACTTTTACAGCTTTAAGAGTAGGCATTAATGCAAAACCTTTAAGGAGGAATTCAAGTTCAAGAGCAGCTGGGACCACTTATAGACTTAGTTATAATCTGTCTCAAGATTAAAAGCAATAAAGTGTTGGAAATGAATCTTTATGCAAAGGATCTTGGTTCAAATACAAGTAGTAAAAATTAATGAGTTGTTTAGATACCAAGATGAAGCATACAGTGTACACTATAATTTTGCCATAAATTTACTGATGGAAGTGAGGAAATGTGTTCTCACCTGGGTGTCTTTGGAAATGGCAGAACCTGAATTACTAAGTGCAAAATGAACTGCATATAAGCACTATATTTCTACTTGGTTATTTCCAAAATTATCTGGGATAACTATCTAATACGGCCAAAATGCATATTTAAATTAAACAATAAAGTTAAATGATTGTATATGATAACAATCAAGGTTTTGTCTTTGGGTGTTGGTAGATACAGCCAAAAGGAATCAACAATGAGTCATGTGGAAATTGATTAAAATAGCACATGTCAACACAAAGTAAGTTTAACAATGTAAAAGCTGATAACTACAAAGTTGATAACTACTATATATATGTATTAAAATCCATTATTTAGCATATGAGCCAGACTAGAAACAATGACACCCCATAGTAACAAATATATCTTCCAGATTTCCATTTACAAAACTATTTTTCAATAAAGGAACACAGGAGTAAGTACAGAAATCCATAGTAAGATGTCTCTCACCAAGACTGGAGCATGACTATATGAGCACATCTTAAAGTCTGTCATAGTACTAAGAGCAATATAATTCTGCAAATAAAGCAAAGCACAGCAATGAGGAGTATGTCAGTGCGGCACAGAAGTAAAAAAGATCACCATAGTCAGAACTGGACAAACAAGTAAAATTGGACCACAGTAGAAAGTAAAAAATAAGAAGATAGCTAAGGAAGTAAAGATGCAGATCACTGTCAGAATGGAAAGAGGTCAAGTGATGAAGGTTGAGCAGAAAGGAGATGACAGAGTGGAGCTCAAAATCAGAACATGCGATATGTGCCACCCTCAAGAAAAGGATGCCAACAAGAACAAATGGGATCACGAGATGGATGAAAAAATGGGGGCAGGAAATTGGAATAAAAGAGGAATTCCTATGAATTACATACACCCACCTACTCCCCACAAAGAATGAAATATTTACTACCAATAAGTACTAATAAAAATGAAAATATATGAATGTATCTCCATTGTTACAAATAAATGATTGAAGAAAAGACAAATTTTGATTATAATAGTATTCCAAATACTTTATGTGACTAGTTTTAAAAGGAATGAATGGAAAAGATTCAAAGGTATAAATAATAGTGGGGAACCTAGCAGCACTACAATGTAGACATTAATATTAGAATATTCTGTGGTTAGCTTTGGCCTTCAGTACTTATTATTGCTATAATGCAGTGAAAGTGACACTTGACTTCTGCTTTGCATTTCTACAAAAAGAATAAGCTCAAAATAGCCATGAGAAGAAGGAGATAAATCTCAAGTAGGGGTTAATCTACAAACTGTGTTCATAGTCTTCTAAAAAACTTTCAGAATCATGAATTTTGTTTTAAAAACTCAGACACATTTGTAGGAATATAAAGTAGAGTAGGTATACAGGATAAAAATTATATTTAATGATATAAAGTATAAAAGTTATAAAGCAGCTGAATTATATATAATCTTTACATTATAGTTTATGTATACTTGCATTTCTGCATGTATTTGGGTAAAATATGTTAAATTCTGTATATCCACAAATTTTGAGAGTGCAATTAAAAGAAAAATATATAGAAAAGAAATGGATAAAGAAAAGGAGAATAAGGAAACAAAAGATAGATCCTATTGTCATGTGCAATTAAACTTCATTATTATTAGCTCTGATAAATTTAGCTGTGTGCAGCCGGGCGTGGTGGCTCACGCCTGTAATCCCAGCACTTGGGAGGCTGAGGCAGGAGGATTGGTGCGAGTTCAAGACCAGCCTGGGCTACAAAAGTGAGTGCAGGACCAGCCTCAACTGCATAGCGAGACCTTGTCTCAAAAAGACCAAAAAAAAAAAAAAATTTAGCTGTGTGCATGTGAATATGTACACGTGTTTCAAAAGGGCGGTAAATTGATGGGATCAGTATTCTTTATTTTTGTAGCATACTCTATGGTTTGGGCATAGATGTCCCCCAAAGCAACATGGGTATGGGCATCTAGAGTCTGTGACTGATGCACTGTCTGGTGCTGGGATTTAGGGCTGTGATTGCCAAACCCAGCAAAGGCCAGGTAGCTTACATAAAATATAAGGATCAGAAGAGTCTTTTCTGACTCTTGTCTCTCTTTTTCTTTTTTGTTTTGTTTTACATCTTAAAGAGTACACAAAATATATTAAAATGGAAATAAATTAAAGTGATACAGAATTTCATGCCACTTACTGCTGCATTTTGGCATTTCTGAAGCTCCCAATAATCACCCAGACAAATAGTGGTGGGAGAGTGATGAGCCCTGTGGGAGTGAGGTTTCTGCTACAGTGGGGAGCAGGGTAGCACCAAGCAAGGCTCTCATTACTTGTGGGGACAACTGGCCAATGCTCAGTAAAGCTTCATTGTAGGTGGTGTTAGTTGGCCAGATTCACCAAGGGCCCACTGGCTATTAGAATCCACCTAAGTTCTTGAAATTTTGGACCAGTGATAGCTCAACATAAGCTTCACAGCTGTGTGCAGGGGCCAAGTGGTGCATCTTGCCAGAGTCCTGCAGGCCACCTAGAATCCACCTATGTTCCTAAATGACTGAACCAGGTGCCAGGAAACTTCCACACCTGCATGCACTGGGCTCACAGATTGCAGCTCGCCAGAGTCCCAGCAGGCTACTCAGTGTCCTAAGTTCTTAAAAGTTTATACTGGCACCAGCTCAAGCTTCATGCCTGCATACTAAGTGTTAGCCATCAGAAATTACCAATCAGGCAGACTGCCCACAGTCCGCTCCAAAGATCTTAAACAGCACCAGTAAAGCTCTGCACTTGCCTGACTTGAGTCAACAGATCTCACTTCTGTAGAGTTGCAGCAGGCTGCTCAGAGTCTTCCTTAGTTCTTAATTTGTTTGACTGGCACAAACTCCATGCCTGTGCCGGGGACCCAGTCAGAACTTTCCAGTCAGGCAGACCACCAAGAGCCCATCACAAACTTCTTAAATGGTGCCAGGAAAGCTCCATGCCTGCCCGTGCGGGGACAACAGATCACAGCTGTGCAGAGTCCAGACCCCTCCTCGCTCTTGTTGCTTTGCTGTCTCTTGCCACTATGGACTGTCAGTCTTCTGCAATGTCACCCCGCCATGAAGCCAGCTGACTATGGACTGAAACCTCTACAGACTGTGAGCTAAATAAACCTTTCATTCCTTAATTATGGGTACTAGGTGTTTCATCTCAGCAATGATAGAAAAGGTAATAATATACTGTATAAACACTCACACATGTTCAATGAAAGATTGACTATGTTATTATTACACTTTTACATTCAAATAATTAGGAGGAAGTCAACAAATAGAAACTTATTTTGAACTTATTGTATTGAATTTTCATCTTTGAGGGGTCACGGATATAGCTCAGTAGAATAATCGCTTGCCTGGCAAGTGCAAAGTCTTGAGTTCAATTCCCGGTACCGTTAAAAAAATATATATCTTTGAATATTCATAGGTACTCTAGTTAATATGCATAATTTTCATGATGATTTTTTGCCATTACTTGAAGGTATTTAAAAGTAGTGACTTAATGAGCAATAAAGTGCTGCTCTGCAGGTGACAAAACTGGGTTTCTAATGAAAATATTTTGACACTTAACTAAGATCAAGTACTCAAACCCAGGGAATTATGAAATGAGTAAGTGTCATACATAAAGGAAGAAAAGTCAAGACATGCGGTTCAAAGATCTCTGTTACTTTGGTCATATGACTGACTTTGAACATAGATCCAATATTAAAAGTTTTAGTTTTTAAGTTGAGTGAATTTTGGCTACCTCTCCTCAGTATTGCTTTAAGATTTAATATAACAAATTGTCTTAGTTACTTTTTACTCATTGCTGGGACAACTACCTAATACTCAAAGTGAAGGAATGAAAGGTTTATTTATCTCACAGTTACTGGAGGTTTGAGTCCACATTTGGTTGATCCAAGCTGAGTGGAACAGAGCAGATAGCATGCAGTTCATGGCAGCGGAACAGCAACAATCCTGACAGAGGCAACTGACTAACCAGGGAAGCAGAGAGCAACAGCATGAGTCTGTCTCTCTGTCTCTCTTTTTAAATTACATCAGGCTCTCTGCCTTAGCCTCTCCATCTTAGGCTACATCCATAATCCCAGAAGTACTTAAAACACATAATCCCACGGATCATGGACCAAGTCTAAGATTCTAGATCAGTACTAAATCACATAATTCCAGTGGATCATGGATCAAGTCTCAATTTACAGAAGTCCCCACCCAATGACTGGATGAGGCTTTGGGAAGAATAAGAAGACATAAACCATAACATTCCACCCCTGGCCCCCAAAAGTCTCATACATATCCCTTTGTACAAAAGACATTTTAGTCCATCTAGAAGAGTCGCCAAAGTCCTAACAGTTTCAGCATTGCTGAAAAGTCCAAAACCCCAGTCGCCTCCAAGATCCAAGGCAAACTCTCATCTGTGAGCTCCTGTACAAAAGAAAGGTTAAACATATCCAACATTCAAAGGCATAAGATAAACATTACAATTCCAAAAGTTGTAAACAACAGGGTAATGCTAAACACTGGGACCAATACATGTCCAAAATCCAGCAGGATTAAATCCCATAGTGCCAAATGAAACACCCAAAGCAATCTACACTATATTATGGGCTCCAGGCAGCTCCATTCCTAAGGCACTCTTGGTGGTAGTTTCCATAGTTTTTCTCTTAGACCGGCTTTTCTCCCTCTTTGCATGATCCATGTTCTTGGCTTTTCCAAACTTCTGGGGTTTCCACTGAATAGGCTTGTCATTCTCTGCTTCACACAGTGCCCTCTCAGGGCACACTGCCTGGCCTCCCAGGCCTTCTGAAATTGAGGTGGAAGGCTTCTTAACCTCAGAACTCCAGCACTCTGCATAGGCCTATGTGGATGATGTCAGCGGTTGCTACCAACTGGAACAGAGGCCAGGCTTCCTTCTCTCTTGTCTGAAGGGATTCAGGGCCTAGATCTCTGAGCACTCTGACCCTGATTCTGAAAAACACATTCTCCATGCCGGTTCCATTTTGGAACCTTGTTTGGCAGCTGCAGCCAGTCTGGTACTTAGGTCTTTGTGGCTTTATTCTCAAGGCAAAGTCTCTCTCCTTTGCAATTCCAGGGCTGCAAAGGGCGGAGAGCTGCCACCTCTTGTGAAGCCTTTAAGCCATCTTTTTGATTCTCTGGTTCATTCCCAGCAATGGAGATCCTTTTAGCTCCATCTTTGCAGTCCACAGCTTTCCTGGTGCTTCCTTTCTGGCCAAAGACACATTTTAAATCATTCTTCTTGGTTTTTTGCTCTCGATTTTCAACATAAATCTGGCTAAAAGCTGACAATAATAACCATGCCACTGCCTCAACAGTTTACTGCTTTGAAATATCTCTTGAAAGATTAATCAGTCTGCCATGCTTAATCTAAGTCTTAGGCAAAGTCTTTGGGCAGAAGCAAAATTCCGACAGTCTTTCAGCCAATCCATAGCACAAATTATCTGGAGTCCAGTGACTAACGCTGTTCTTTTTCCCAGCAGAAACCTCCTCAGCCTGGTCTTTACAGGCAGGCCTTCTGTCAGTCTTCTGGTCTAAGATCTGACCAGAATCTTCTCTACTGAACAGCCGGAGCTTTTCCAGCTTTTCACAAGTGAACGACCTCTCCAAATATTTAAGTTTCTGCTCATAAACCATTCTTTACAACCAGGCTTCAAGCCAGTCTTCTGGTCTGAGCTTTGACCAGAATCTCCCAAGCAGAACAGCTGAAGCTGTTCCAGTGCTTTGCTTGTAGGTGACATTTCTGAACCTTCCTATCTCTTCTCATAAGCCATTCCCAAAAGTTTGTAATCCACGTGGTCAGGTTAGTCACAGCAAGGACTCTACTTTTCTGGTACCAAATTCTGTCTAGTTGCCTGCTACTTATTGCTGGGACAAAAACTCAACACCCAAAATGAAGGAAAGGTTTATTTATCGCACAGTTCCTGGAAGTCTCAGTAGTACTCAGACTGATAAACTCATGAGTACCAAAATACATAATCTCAGTGGATCATGGATCAAGTGTCAATCTATAGAAGTCCCCGCCTGATGACTTCATGAGGCTTTGCGGGGAGAACTAGACATAAACCACAGCACAAATATAAAACACATAAAATGTGAGCGAATAACTCAGGTTTCTCCCAATTATTTCAAAGCTTTAAGTATTATCAGTAAATACTTTAAGCACAATCAGTGAGCATGCTATTCCGGGAGTACAGAAATCCTCTGTAAAACGTAGGACCATATTTATTTATAAAACATGTCAAATTTACTTAAGTCTGCTTAACACTTTACATATACTGTAAAACACCTACTACATATAAATGCAAGAATGTATGTACATAGTTTCAATTAATAAAATTGACCAGTGAATATATAGGAATGTATGAACACATGTATGAACAGAGATAGCATTTAAAATGATTGATTATGACAGGGTCAAACAAAATAAATCTCAACCTGAATTTGTTTCCCAAAAAATGAAATGATTATGTTAAAACATATGTGATGTCATTATTTTATAAAATCATGAAGGATCTCAACATATTACATAAACTATTTTCAGCAGAAAATTCTTATGGAATAATAATTGAATGGATTATGGCATAAACTGAATTTAATTATTTTATTAGGAGAAATCACAGAATATATCTATTTTATTTTTCATTTCATTTCATTTCTTTCATAAAATAAAAGAAAATAATCAAATAGTCTGTGAAGTTACATTCAATTTTCTACACAAAAATTATAAAAGAGTGCATAAACATTATAGAAAATGCTTCAGCCATTTATCTTTTTAATGAGTCATATTTAAAAGATACATTTTTGAAGTGTTTGAAAGGTAGAAATTACAGAAGTATTGTTTTTTTTTTTAAATCAGATTTGTGAAGTATGGTTTAGATAAAAGCTGTGGAGGACCACCTGAGCAACCCTCCTTGAAAGAAAAATAATTGTTTCCATTTTGGGCTATGCTTGACCGTATTTCCTTATATTGAGAGGTACAGAGCTGGTAGGACTTTTCCTTATCCCTTCAACTGCCTTTCAACAATGCATATTGCTCTTACTGAGGTGTTGGTGGTAGCCTTTGAAGGTGGCACACCCATTTCCCCCATAACTGCCACCTGCTGCTCTTTAATATGAGATGGGTGGAGATGGGACAAAGAACAAAAACTCCATGCTGTAGGCTGGGATCGATCCTCAAGATAGAGGCTATGATTTCCTGGGGCTTAAAGGATTGTACTTCAGAACTAAAGCACCAGACCCCACAACATTAGATACTATCTCAATTGTGTCATACAGTTTACTATCTACATATCCTTATGGCTAAGGGTTGGCAGGTTAGATCAGTTGTCTAAAGCAGCTTCTTGAGCAAAATCCGTCAGGGACAAGGGACTACGGTTCTACCCCCAGCACTACATGGTGCACCAGACCTACCCTTAAGACAGCCTGAACCAGCCAAAAAAAAAAGAACCCTCCCCTATCCTTATATCTACATTTTGCATATATATATATATATATATATATATATATATATATATATATATATGCCTCTTAACTATCCCAGTTCACAATATTCACCTACTATTCTCAGTTATTCATCGTCAAGCCACTCTTCATTATGATTAAATAAAAGATAGATTTAGTCATGAGTCTAGGCCTTTGTTCTGGATAGTTATCACCATGGCTGGATGTAAGACCTATTGGATCCTCATAACTATAAACATGCCTTAGTGTATTTATTCTTGCTATGAGTTGAACTGTGAGTGGTAGATTGAAATTAACTTGCCAAAATTCCAATAACATATCCATAGAATTACAAAAATTAACTTCCACTACTGAGATGAGGACTGAAAAGCATTCTCTATGAAAACTATGATCAATGGATTTTTAGATATAGTTAATTTATTTTTTTATTTTTCTACCGAATTTGAATGCTATGTGTTAAAAAGAAACATTATTTTTGTTTACATGGGATGAATTTGGCAATTTACATAAGAGCCAGTATAAAATTACAGCAAACTAAAAGAAATACTTTAAATTTGTTTGCGACCAGTGAGACAGCTCAGCAGTTAAGTACCTGTTCAGGCAAACACAGAGCCCAAGGTTTCATCCTTGGTACCACATGCCATGATGGCCCCTCCTCAGTATGAACTGAGACAGCCAATGAGACAGGGTATGGTGGCACATGCCTATAATCCCAGTGCTGGGGAGCTGAAAGCATGAGGACTGCTAGGAATTTGAGCTGTGTAGTGAGACCCTGTATCAAATACAGAAACAGAAAAAGAGAGAGAGAGAGAGAGAGAGAGAGAGAGAGAGAGAGAAATTTATTTCAGTAGTGAGGATAAAGGAAATACTTATGCAAAAGTATTTTTAATTTTATTCTTTGAATTATAACAGCAAAGTTCTTTACCCTTTTTGAGGAAAATAATACTCAAGAATGCTTATCTGATCAACTAATTCAGTGGATAGATGTGATTTGTATAAATGAGTTGCCTGATATATGGTCTTTATATATATATATATATATATATATATATATATATATATATATATATATATATTTTTTTTTTTTTTTTCCTTAACAAATGACTGCTACCTCCAATTTTTAAAAATTTTGTTTCTCAGCCAGGAGTGGTGGTGCACGCCTGTAATCTGAGCTCTTGGAAGTCTGAGGCAGGAGAATCAGTGCGAGTTCAAGACCAGCCTAGGCTACAAAAGTGAGCTCATGGCCAGCTTCAACTGCATAGCGAGACCCTGTCTCAAACAGACAATAAATAAATAAATAAATAAATAAATAAATAAATAAATAAATAAAAATTTTGTCTCTGAGTTCATTAATCTATATCTCTACGTATATATTTTGTCCCTTTCCACTTATATCCACATGGATGTAAGTATTTTCCCTTGTTGGTAGAAAATATCCGACACCCACAGGGGAAGCAGCAGAGGCTACTTGGCTCTTGTGTTCTGGCACTAGAGAGTAGAAACATCGTGGTGCAAGCACATGGTAGCGGGGTGCCAGTCACTTCATAGCTCCAGCACACACAGTGTGCTAACAGTGACAGAGAAAGGAGCAGGTATCATGCACTGCAGCCAAGGTCAAGCTTCTATAACCCTCACAGACCACACCCAAAACTGTTCAACATAAAGCCCCTAGATCACTTACAAATCAATCAGGTGGATGATGGAGATTCAACATAAAATTGTAGTCCTTGGCAACTCAATATCCATGTACTTCAAGCCATAACTGATCTCGAAATAGACAAAATAATAATTTCATAATTGTATGTAATATTATACAATTATCTTACATACAACTCTATTGTTTCCAATGTCATCATTTTTAAGCTCCCATTCATATTGTACATTATCTTTGGGATTCCTTTTCCCTCTTTTGGTACCAAGAATCAAACACAAAGCTTAGTGCTGGCCAGGCAGGCACTGTGCCACTGAGCTATATCCCAGGCTATATATAGCATTTTGCATTATTTGCCTGACTTTGATAAAACATTTATCTTCCCCAAAATTTCAGCCATCCAGCAGTTTTTAAATTCCAAGTCCACATCCCTTCTGAGACTGACCAAAAGTGCTTAAGTATGGATCTTTGTAAAAGTCAGAAGGAAGTTACATAATTCCAAGGTAAACTTCCCCATTCTAAAAGAAAGAACTAAGGAGAAAAGAAATAATCACACCAAAAAAAAAAAAAAAAAATCCTCTGCAAAGTAGTAGAGCAAACAAAATTCCTATTCCTGTTGATGATCATCTGGTGTACGGGGAACATGGTGGTAATGTGTCAGTACCAAAGTTTGGTCATCTTTGGTCATCTTGCTAGTAGCAGTTCACACACTTTGTCTCTTGGGCTGCTTCTATTTATGGCTTGCAGCTTTACTAAACAAAATATCCACATTTTATATATGGCTTCCTTTGGTTCTGACTTCCTATTCCTGGCAACTGCACTCATGGTGGTTCACCAGCTGTTCTCTCACGGCCTCTTTCTTTGCCTGCATGATCCATGATCTTTCTTTGACATCTTGGTGGAAGACACCTAACCAATACACATTGCATTTTGCATACTGATAAAAGGATAGTGTACAAGGTCCGTATCAGTACCATCAGAAGGAAGGCCCACATTGGCATGCTATAGTGTACCCTGAGGGTCTGTGTGGCTGAGTGCAGCCCAATAACTCAAGCATATTTAATCACATATCAAGCCCTGTTGGACAGGTGTCCCAATAGAAGTCTGAAATTGGGACCCTTGAGATTGTGATGGAGGGGACCTTGCTATCTAGATGCAATTAGGGAAACTTTTTTTTGTTCCTACATAAATTTTGTAATTTATTTTTATCCAAACGTTCCTCCCTCAAGCTCAAACTCACATGTAGTTCTTAGGCAACAAGGTTCAAGTGTTTCAAATCTTTCTGCTTTCTCTTTTGTCCCTAATTCTCACAATAAATCTGACAAACTGTCAGAATATTCAGGCCACAGACTAAATATTGAGGTGTCTTGAAACTTTCTCCCCTAAATCAATTAGTTTACTACCTTCAAAATCAGTCTTCTGTAGTCTCAGGACACGGGCAACATACTGATTTTTTGGGAGGAGGGCATAGCTTGATATGCATTAATCTAATTTTCAGTGAAATTCTGGATCCTAGTTGAAATCTTCTAAGTCTGAGCTTTGTATCCATATTGCTACCAATACTCTTGCCCTCTGAGCATCCATTAGGCCTTGCTTATATCATTTTAAGGCTTTTATTGCTCACATTTCCAAACTTTTCCAAAGTTTTATAGCCAACCTATAGCAAATACTTCTGAGTCACGTGGTAAGGCATAGTCACAGCAATGACCCCACTCTTGGTACCAATTTGCTGAATTAACATCCTAGATACTGGTTTAAAACATCAATAATTGGAATTTCAAGGAAATGTACAACTTAAGTATGAGAAGTCTAATTTGCTCACAATTTAAGGACATTCAGTCTATGGTTAGAAAATGAGCATAGTGGAACAAAATATTTAATTCATGATGCTCAGAGGCAAAGGAGGAAATCTAAAGAGGGAAAGGGTCAGTGATCAGATGTTAATCAAAATGCATGCCACACTCAACGACATCCAGAAACATATTTTAGTAATAACGTTACAGGTAACTGTAACGTTACAGCGAGTTACAGGTAACTTGCTACCCATCAAATTTCCACTTAAACTTTACCTTTATATGTAGATATATTATAAATACTATGGTATTTATTTATTTATTTATTTTTTACTTACAAGATCACTGACAATTGAGTAAGCTTTAAATCCTGACTTTATATAATTCTACCACCATTCAACATTATACAATGTTTGAAAAGTAATAGAAAAAAATTTCTTTTGACAAATACTATGAATATATATATATATATATACATATATATATATACATATATATATATATACCATTTTATGGAAAAGATTTTATGTTTTATTTTACTTACATTGCATGATTTTAATACACTTTTGTTTGAACATTCTCTCTATCATTTATTTATTTATTATTTATTTTTGTATTTTAGGGAAGGGCCTAGATCAGACTCATAGCGATCTGCCTGTTTACAGCCTCCCAAGAGCTGGGAATACAGGCACATGCCACCACGCCCAGTCTCAATTGCCATCTCAGCGCACCTCGAATATTTCAAAATGCTCAAAAACGATGAGCTAAAATCCTAGTCTGACATTTAGTAAGCCTTTTCCCCAAAATCATCTTTACATTAACACAACCACATATATTCTATTATTTTTCAACTTTTGTAGGGTCCAATGATCTTTTTTTCTTTCTTTTTTATTTATTTATTTATTTATTTATTTATTTATTTATTTATTTATTTATTTATTTATTTGATACAGGGTCTTGCTATGCTGTTCAGACTCATAGTGATCCTCTTGTCTCAATATTCCCAGCACTGGGATTATTGGCATGTGACACTATGCTCGTTTTGGTTGCTAGTATAAGATACAGTATCAGGGATTGAACCCAGGTCTCTCTGCTTGCCAGACAGGCACTTGCTGCTGCACTATTTGCCTGGATGCACTGTGCTGGCCACCAAAACCAGTTGTGGTGGCATACGCCCATAATCCCAAGTGTTGGGGAGGCTGATACAGGAACATTAGTATGAGTCTGAATTTTGTAATGAGGCCCTATGTCAAATAAATACATAAATAAATAATTATAAGAAAAAAATGAATTTTTTTGTTCTAACAAAGTATGAATCATATACAAATTCTAGCAAAATTTTGAATGGATATATTTAATAACTTATTAACACTTAAATGTTATTTTTTATTTCATTGCTATCAACATATTTATACAGGGACTGGGAAGATAGCTCGTTAGAATAAGCACTTGTCTAGGAAGCACAGGGTCTTGAGTTCAATCCCCAATACTGGAAAACAACAACAAAAAAAAAAACTATTTACACAAATACGGGTTACTTCCCTAGGTCTCATTTATGTCAACATGTATTGCCATGATGCCCATAGTCCAAGGCATCCTGAGAGGGGATGATGGGAAATTAAGAAAAAAGTAGAGAAATACTAAAAGGGAATCTGTGACTGGTTGGGACCTGACCTTGCAGATAGAGAGGCAATGATAACCCAGCACACCTGTGTCTATACACACAGTAAAAAAGGAGAAAAATGTGCAATGGAATGAAAAGTGCAAGGTCTCTGCGTTTTTCTAAAAACATTGAAAGTAAGACATTCTCAGGGCTTTCTGTGCTGTAGTTAACAAGGTGGAACACCAAGGTCAGACACCCGCTGGACCCACCCTCTTCTCCTTTGTTCCAACAACTCATTCACATGGCTCGCCTCTGATGCTCCATATTCTCAGAGCCGGACCTGCTATAACCCTGAATGTGTGGCCAGTCTTGTATTCACACTGCCCCACAACAAATTTTCTGAAATATGGAATGATAAGAATGAAGCTGACAGAATGTCTCAATTTCCTTGTATTTTAACATGTAAGATTTCCATACATTGTATTACAGATTCATGCAATCTTTATGAAGAAATGTCTCATTCATACAAGCAAGTTAACCAGTCTCTAAGAAGAAATGTGTTCTACCACTCATATATACTTAAATAAGAAACACTATCCCATAGCTAACTTTAAAATAGAATTCACTCAAAGTCTTTCCTTTCTGAGAAGCAATTATGTGGAAGTACTCCAAGCAGGGAGCTATACGATAATGGCTTTTGAAAGAAAATTTTGTCTGGCATATATAAGAATAAATCTAAACCAGCAGAGAACGATTGTTTAAGGGATTACGTCTTTTGATGAGAAATAAATATTGCTCTAACCACACACTATTTTAATAATACCTTATAGCAGGAGTGGTTAGGAAAGCACTTTACAAATTCTGAAATACATACAAATCACTTTCTTGAATGTCAAACACTGTAAAAATGGCTCAGAGAGGCATGGAACTCCTCCTGCCAAACTAGGAACAGCTCTTCCTAAAAGCAGTTTGGAAGAAGATAACAAATAGTGTATTTATTAAGTATTAGGACACCTACAGAATGAGACATAGAATGGAAGATTCTGGAGGCAGCTAAACATATTTAAATTTTATTTCAGAAGCCATTGTCCTATTTGTTTAGTAATTGAATATCATGCTGTATCTATGAGTAAGTGTGGCAACGTTTATGTTATATCCTTAATAGATAATAGTCTTTTAATAGCATGATAAAAATTGTGGCTAGAAGCATATTTTTATGTGACATTTTATACATTATGTAGGAAGAAAATATAATTAGATAAAATCCCATACCACTACTATGAAGATAACAATATGCATTGTATTAATTATTATGGCTGACCTACCAATGTGTTGTTAAACTATCTTGTTTTTATTTCTTATGAAAAGTAATAAAAGAGAGAAAAATATCCTACTGGTGCATTTTCAGTCCCAAATGTAGATATACTACACAGTAAAGTTTAGTTTCCTTTTTAATTTTATTTTAAAGAGAAAAAAATAAACTAAAACTTCCAAACAAGACAGTAAGAGGGTTTTCATGGTTGATATATTTAATATTGTTACCTTTAAATTATCTACTCAGAGTATAAGATATAGGAATTTAATTATCCAAACAATATTAGCACAAATTTTTCTTTACAATGTAGTATTAGAAATTTATGACATTTTATATAGAATAGTTATCTTATGAATCATATGATATATATGCATATATATACATATATACATATATATACATATATATACATATATATATATATATATATATATACTTCTTGCTTTTCCCTTCCTCCTTTTGACTTTCCACATCACAGTTTCTTCCAATTTCACAATAACTATTGTACATTTTGAATCATATTTACTCTTTGAGTTTCTCACACTAGGGAGACAATACAATGCTTTTACATATAGGGCTGATTTATTTCACTTATGATTATGCTCTCAAGTTGCATCCATTTGCCTAGAAAAGTATTCAATTTATTCTTTTAGCTGGCTAATATCCCATTGTACAAAAAAGTACTTCTTTTAAATTCTTCCTTAGTTGATGAACATTTGAATTGTTTCCAATATTTGTCTATTAAAAATTAAGCTGCTATAAGTACAAATACACATATATAGGGACTGGGGAGATAGCTTCTTGGCACAAGTGACTGCCTGCCAAGGGCAAGGTTGTGAGTTCAAACCCCAGTCTGACAAAAAAAAAAAATACACATATATCCCCGCAGTATAATGTCCTTAAATCTTGTGGAGAGATACCAGAAGGGGGATAGCTGTATTGAATGGGAACTCTAATCTTAGTTTTTTGAGGACTCTACACACTGATTCCCACAGTAGTTGTACCAGTCTAGGCCACTGACAGTGGAGATACATTCCTTTTTCTCAACAACCCGTTCACAATATCTTATTGGTTGATTTCTTGGTGATAACTTTTTTTCCAGGGAGAAGCGGCATCTCAAAGTGTTGTCTTTATTTGAATTTTATGAATGGACAATAATGCTGAATATTTTTTTCATGTGTTGATTTGCTTCTGGTATTCCTTTATCTAAAATGAATCTTCACCTCAGATGCTCACTTCTGCACTAGATCTTTAAATGAGAAAGGTCTGGTGTTCTTTTTGTTAGTTTGTTTTCAGTTCTCTATAGGTTCTTGATAGTAATTATTCGTCTGAAGAGGAGTATTTGCTTTTGAATGAGAAGTACAAAATTGAGACTCTAATCATCCTTCATTGCTAACACATTTCCTTGTACAATGGGCTATTATGTCATCTTCTTAGAACTTTGGAATCATGCAAATATATCCTGATAAATAACATAAGATCATTACTTAACACATAAATATCATTTTAGATAGCATAATTCTGCACTGTTCCAAAGCAGAACATTAAACAAACCACACCAAAGAGTAGTAAATCAGTGCTGCTCCCACTATGGCATCCTGCAGCCAGATGCTCAGGACAAAAGATTGAGGCAAAAGGACAAAGGCACCAGACCAGGACATGGGGACGCATGCTGCATTGTGTGGCCAAAGAATGAATGCTATTTACTTATTGTTTGTTTGTTTCCGAGAATCAAACTCAGAACTTTGCACTTGCCAGGAAAACAGTTGTGCCGCTGAGCTATAACCCCAAGTCCCATTTAATTGTTCACAATCTTACTAGATCTAATGTCCCAAAAGAAAAGAAAAATCTAAGATTCTAGGACCAGCAAGATAACTCAGCAGACTAAGTGCCTGTTTCACAAGTGCAAGAACCGGGGTTCCATCTCAGGTCCCACATGCCTTGCTGGCTCCACCACTGGGTGTGCTGAGCAGAGGACTGAGACCATGTAAGGTGGCACGTGACTATAATCTCAGCTGAAAACAGGAGAATCACTGGGAGTCTGAGCTGTACAGTGACACCTGTAAAATATACATAAAGGAAAGATAAACAAATAAATAAATCTCAGATTCTGAATTTTTAAAAAGGACCAAAAGCAAGAGAAAAAGAATCCATCAGTGCCATTTAATCATATAAGAGATTAGAATAGTGTTATCTATGATTAGCTTGAATACAATTTTGTTAATTTGAATTAATCATGTGATTATAGGCAAACACCTTATTTTTAAAATTGGTGTTATGAAACATCTGCTCAACTGAGGATAGTGGCACACTCCACTAATTCCGGAATTCAGGAAGCTCAGTCAGGAGGATTCCTTCAAGTTTAAGGCCTGCCTGGGCCACATAGTGTGTTTGAGGTCTGGCTGAACTACATAATGAGATTGTCTCAAAAACAAAACAAAACAAAACAAGTTTCCTGAATAATACAGTGAAAAGAAACAAAAGAAAAAAAAGATAACTACTCATAATTTATGATTAGGAGGATGAAATATATTCTTCGAATAGATCCCACTGCATTAAAGTATCAAAAATAACATATTATTCAATAATACATAGCAATACTGTGAAAAAGGAGGGCAATTATGACTACAGGAAGAAAAAATATCCTGTATGATTTTGGTACAGGGTCTCACTATATAGATTGGACTCATGGTAAGCCTCCTGCCCCAGCGTCCCCAGCGCTAAGATTACAGGTGCACAGAAACAAGCCCAGTTTTGTGGCCAGCATAGCATGAAGTATGAGCTATGGAACTCAGAAAGAGTATTAATTTATTAATTAATTTATTTATTTATTTATTTATTTATTTATTTATTTATTTATTTTTGTGCAACTGGGGTTAAAACTCATGACCTTACACTTACCAGGCAGGCACTTGTGCCTTGGAGCTATCTCCCAGCCCGTTGAGCTGTGGAACTCAGGACCTTGTGGTTACCAGGCAATGACTTAGACCACCAAGCTATCTCCCTGGTTCCCAGCAGGATTTTCAGAATGGGTTGACCCACAGATCAACAGTAAACTAGTCTTAGTCAGGTCATCTTTTCTTGCAGCAGTTCCAAGTGATTTACTCTACTAATTTCCCAGGAATTTAAACTGCTTAAAAGAGCGAACGTATTTCATTTCCTAAATGAATTTAAAATGGCACAAATTTAAGTAAAAATTTTTCAGAATGTTTTGTGCCTAGAGCTTATATCTTTCTCATTTTATAGATGACCACAGTGAGAAAGAAAGACCTAAAATAACCTTTCAGTGTCACAGGGCAAAAGATTGGACACAAGACTGCTGAGTCAACAATATACATTCAGAAAAACATAAATTTAGTTACACAACCAACTTCAAGGTATGGATACATTTCCAAAATTAGAGATGAAGTTGAGATCAGGGGCTTTCTATATTGGCATTTACAGGGATATTCAGAATATAAACGCTCACAACAGAAATGTCACTGGGCTGGGTGGGTTCCAGCGAGGTAACAAATAATGCCACTGTGTATTTAGTTTTATTTTATCATCCATATAACAGTAACATGAGGGTTATTTTAGTCGTCTAATTATTTTGAGAGTAAACAGCAAAAGCAAGAATGAAATTCCTTACTTTCAGGCATACCAATGTCTTTTGCAAATAATTAACATAATTCTTATGTGAAAAAGAGATAGTATAACTTAAATGAACATAACGTGAAGTGTGTGCTACCTGATGAATGCTATTTACATATGAGCCTTTTGAAGATATGCTCACAGAGAAATCTCATGTTTGTTTGTTTTATAAACAGCTTCATTCATACACATAGAGCAAGATACTTGTTTTCATTTTGTTGTTTTCTATTGTGGCAAACTCTGAGGTAGTGTGCTTTCAAAACTGAAGATGCAGACATGATTGAAACCAATTTAGCTTTTTTATCTCCACAGGCATCTTTAAAAAAACGACACCATCAGTCAAAACAACATTCTTTCCTCTCCTTTGTTCAAACCATGAAGCTTATAATAAACCAACCCTGCAGCTATTTTCCACGCTCTTACTGTACCCACTGTTAGTGATTATACATAATGGCCTGCTGATGCCTATATTTAACCCTCCTACACTTCATTGTGAAAATTAGTCATTATGGAGCCAATCACATCTCATATCCTTGCATGCTTGACGCTTGTTGAACAAAGACAGCAGGAGAGTCCTGAACGTTATATGACAAGAAAAGCATGTTTCAAACCAACAAAATCTCAATTATATTTAACCCAAGGAGGAAAAAACATGAGGGTGCCTCAACAAGGTATAACTTGCTTCTTTATAAAATTGCCGAAGTGCTTTTCAATTTTCTTCCTAGAAGCACAAAAGAATTTTTGCTTCTTACTTCTTTCAACAGAAGTGGATGTACTTTATTTGGGGAAAGCACGGTAAGACCATCAGAAAGAAGGGTGCAGCATAAAACACAAAAGAAAACTGATGATCTGAACAAAGATTCCTTTTTTTGTTCCTTTTTTCATTCCATAGGAAAGTGGGATGGAGAAGATCATGGTAGAAAAAAAAACAGAATTTGAAGAGGCTGAATTTATTTCCATCATGTACAGGAAATGCGTGTAGTAGATATTCTCACGGATGAAATATAGCACATGTGTTTTCACTGAAACACTAACCTAGATCTTGTAATGGGGAATTTAGTAGATATGTTTAACTTCTACCGCTAGGTGACTTTAAGAATAGGAAATTACTAGGAATACTGTATTGTAGTATGTTCCAATCTGTCAAAGCCCTTGGAAACAGAACTGTGGGTCCTTGGTGAAGAGGAAGTGCTATTACATCAGAAACTGACCTCATGTGACCTCGAGGCTTTCCCACAGCTGGACAGTTTCAGCTCTCACAAACACATCAAGTCAGTCTTTCTCTTCCATATATTTCTTTTTTTATGTTATACAAGATGTAGATCATTGTATGAATATAGATAGGTACAGAAAACACTCATATATATAGACCAACAGATTATATACATCTACTAGCTAACACAATGACAAGCATAATGGGTAAGTCTACTATACAAATTTAAATAAAAATATATTGTTAGATATATGTCAACATTTTATGTATTTTGTTCATCTATGTGTATTAAGAAACTCAAATTTGTCTGGAAAACAAGTACATATAATGGGAAATGTGTAGAGAAGGAATTTTTGTCACAGTAGCCTCTTTTGTTTGGTGATGGGTTTATACTAAAATGTTTGAGAGAATTTTATTAGATACATAAATTTTAATAAGGCCCCAAATATTGACATGAGCAAATCGCTAAGGTTATTAACAACCATGTTAGTACGTAGTTCTATTTATCCATTATACATAATATAATTCACTCTTTCACTGCATTTTAAAATAAAATCCATTTGCTTTTCTCCCTGCCTCCAGCTGCCGGCAGGAGTACCACAAACCAGCAAGGAAAATTCCTGCCTTTCTGAATATAGTTGATATTTTTGGCCTTGTGAAAGGAGCTCACAATGGGCAGTGCTTGGGAAATTACATTTTATCTTATAGTAGTTCCTGTGCATTAATGGAATCTTTCATCTACCATGGGCTTTTGAAGATGATGATATCCCCCATGTTGAAGGAAGTATAGATCCCATTCAAGATTTAGAAATAATTCATGAAGAGCTTCAGCTTAAAGATAAGGAAATGGTTGGGCCTGCTATTGATAAAAAGTGGCTGTGAAAGGGGAAGATAAAAACTAAAATCTGAATGTGACATAATGTGCAAAGTCAATCCTGGGTTACAGATCAAAAGAAACCTGTTTGCTTCTAGCATGATTGGAATGACAGAGACTGAAGTATTGAGTAAAAAGTTCTTTTTTTATTTCAAATCCGATGAGCTACTTGGTTAATATTCCTGGAAAGGACTACATTAGAAAGAGAAACAAATGGTTGATAAAAATTAAAGAGTGAGTGGACAAGTATAACCCAGGTGCCTCGGTCATTCCTTTTAGTGTGATCTTGGAACTTAAGTTGCAAAAATTGAGTCCTGAGGAGAGACAAAGTATCTGGAATTGAACATGACACAAAGAGCTTTGCCAAAGATCATTAAAGCTTGGTTTGTAGCACTCGAACTGCAACACTTTTTCACTGCAGGCCTAAATGAAGTATGTGCATGGACCATTAGGAGACGTGTAAGAGCTTCTCAGACTGCAGAGATGATTCACACAGATTTTGAAAGGGCGTTCATTATGGCTGAAGTATAGAAATATGAGGATTTTAAAGAGGAAGTTTCTGAAAATTCAGTCAAGGCAGCTGGAAAATAAACACAACAAGGCAGAAAATATGTTGTTGAATATGGAGATACTATCTTCTTTAAATTTAATACACCTCAGCAATCAAAAAAGAAGTTAAAAACTTTAGTTATTTCTCAGATAAACATACAACTTACAAAAGGAATATGGTTTTTTACATTAAAAATTCTGAAAACTGAATGGACAAAAAAGCTGGGGTAATGGAAATCTTCTATGAAGAAATTATTTTTGTTTTTAAATTATAAAATACTGTGCCCTTCCAATGAAATGTAAGTTCCTAAATGTGAACAATCTGCATTTTCATGTGATTAAAACCCTACTTCAAATTTTAGAAGCTTTTGTAGAATCACATTACTCTCATACTTCGTCAATCTCCATCATGTATGTCGAGCCTGACATACTTAACAGTGAGGACAACGTGGCTTGTTCCCTTTTGAACTCTACAGATAATGCATGTTTTATGGTACTCCATATGTTTATACTCTATAAAACATATGAACAAACCAAAAAATAAAATAAGAAAATGAAGTCCACTCCATCTACCTATTTCTCATTTTTTTTTATTTACTGTTTTCTCATTATACTTATCGCTGTTCAACCATGCAATAAAAGTAGAACTGTAGAAAGTAAGTGTTCTTCCTGGACTATGGAGGCAACATTGCACAAATGCGCTTACACGTGAGAGGCAAAGGGAGACTGCACAGATCCCAAAGGAAAAGTTGGCTGTGAAGATAGGAGCAAAGACTGGAGTTGATGAGCCCAAGCCTAAGAATGCAGGGCAGCCAAGAGGGCTGGAATAGAATAAGGAAATGCTTGTCTCCTGGGGTCCTGCTGGGACTTGGGTGTGTTGGACTTTAAGTATACAGGTTCCAGAACTAAGTGAAACTAAGCTTTGAAGTTTTAAGGTGCCAGCCTTGTAGTAATTTGTTTCAGTACCTTCAGGAAACTATCACTATGCTCATGATTATTTTCGGTTGAAACTATGTAATAGTAAGGAAAATGGCTTTATTCTATTATACTCTATGGATGGAATAAATGCCCTGGACAAGCTTTGGAGTCCAGATTGCATGCTAAGGTATCTCATCTACTCTGTAGATGTCCCGGAAGACCTAGCTGCATTTTCAATATTGTGAGGCTTGTCTACTGCTGTGCAGGTCTCAGCAATGTGGAGTGTTTTCACTTTTCCAATAGAAAGCACAGTGGATTTCAGGTAATGTTGAACATTTGTTCTTGATAAAACCGTGTTTCCACAGCATTCCTCCAACATATAAACAGTGGAGAAGATAATGTTCTCTCAGTCAGTAAAGACATTTGAAAAAAGAAAGCCAAAACCAAACAAATGAAAACTGTATTTGAACACTCCTGGAATATAACATGACACTAGCTTTTCTACCCTCTGGGGTCCATAGCACTAAGTAAGGTTAACTTCTTAAATTTTTTGTACCCCTATTCACATGAGGAAAGAGGGTCTCAGAAAAAAAAAATTTCTATCCAAAATACACTAACAACTCCTGGCAGGATGGCTCAGTGGTCTAAAGCACAAGCTTAGGAAAGCTTAGGCGGCTGCAGGGACCGAGGTTCGACCCCCAGCACCACATGCTGCACTGGCCTGGCCCTCAGGGCAGGGTGAACCGGCCATAAAAATAAATAAATAAACAAACAAACAAAAGTTCTGAAACAAGAAAAAAAAAAAATAGTAAAAAATTTCTTTAAAAAAATACACTAACAACACTTCTATCATGTTTGAAATTACTTGGATTCACTTGTGACTTTTTAATGCATATTTTGCTTAGAAGGAGAGATGAACAAAAGCAAGGGGAAAAGAAAACAAAACAAAAATAACTTTCAAAGGCCAGACAGATAGCTCAGACAACTAAAGCCTCTGCTTGGGCAGGGCTCAGCCACGGGGCTTCCATCCCTGGCATGCCTTGCTGGCCCCACCCCCGGGGAGCTCTGAGACCACGATCAAGACTGGGTAGTGTGTTTTGCCCCTGTTACGTCAGGAATTGGAAGGCTGAAAACAGGAGAATCAGTGCGAGTCTTACTTACATAGTGAGATCCTGTAAACCCTGTACTGAACAAAAAATAATGATGATGATAATATTAAATTTCAGTGATCAATAGTTGTGCTTAATAAGAAACAACATAGAAATCTCCTGGCTTTTTAAGTGTGACAGTTTTTCTTATGCCCTACAATTTAACTTTGTTTTTCTTGTCATAAACACGTACATATATATTTCTGAAAGCTTCTATGAGAATTTTCTAATTAGCAATTGTTGCTTGTGTGTAGATGACATATTATACTTATTATTTTCTACTTTCTATGTGCTTCTGCAACTGAAGTCCCAGAACTCTTCGAATTGTAGTTCAATCTACAAATGCCTATTCTGTGTTTTGAAACATGAAGGCAGCTTCTCTATGGACTATGCCCATTTAGCTGTTCTGAAGAGAGTGCCAGGCAAATGGTGGCCACCTTAGGAGGGGGAAGGCCCTGGTGGTGAGATTCCCGGTTCCTTCAACGTCCTTCTTCATATTCCTAATGCTTCTGAATCTGAACCTGGAGGTTCTTCTGTGGCAGTTCACTAACAGTTTTGCAAGAAAAAAAAAAAACAAAAAACTTGCTGCATGAAAGAGTAAAGAAAGAAAGAAAAAGGCAATACATTGATCTTATAATGACCCTACTGTATTCATCTTTTCATAGAGAAATGGAAAGAAGAAATCTATGTGTCAAGTATCATTTATCTTATTACAAAGTGACTTTGGGACTTTGCTCTTATAGAACTCTGTGAAGAGCAACACAAGAAACCGAGAACAGTATACACAATTATGGGTACTGTACTCTTGTAGGAAAGTTCTCATTTCTGTGTTGTAGATTTTAAAGTATTATACATAGTCATCAATATGATACTGTATATTGAGGCTATCTTATCTACATGCGATAATCCATTACGAAAAAAATAAAACTAGTTTTAACATCATTCTTGGTGATGTCTCACATCTGTGTTGCAAAGAGTACCATAAGTGAAGAAATTAGAAACAGTCACATCTTAACTGCCTCTCCTCCTGTTCCTCCTTTCCCTCTTATTTAATTAAAATTATACTACACACCTCCTATATTTGTTCGTTTTCTTGTAAGTGAATTTATTTTTCAAGTTAGGTAATTACTTTCTTTCTAAACAATAAATCTAGTATGCATTTATAGAAAAATAATTATAGACCAATGTTCTCCTTGGTATGACACATGAGAGTTGAATCCACCAGAGGGTTTCTCTTTGTTTCCTTCTTTTATACTTCAGGTTACATGTAGATTTCTACTCAACAATGTTATACTGATAATTTACATATTAATTAGTTTATAAAACATGTATTTATTGGTACCCAGTATGAGTCACTCTCTTGTTAATGTCTCAGATATGTTAGTGAAACATAGTAGTAACTGCTATGATGTAATTTTCTCATCAGCACAAAGAAATTTTGCATCCACATAATTTTTAGTTATAGCCAAAAGAATTATAGAAGTAAAATCAGGAGAATAAAGGATAGAAATATAGGAATGGAAGAATGCAATTTTTTAAAAATTGGTGAGGCTAGACCTTGATGAGAAGAAATTTGAGTAAAGAGTTGAAGTAAGGAGATGAGGAACTTAACCTGGGTATGTTTCCCTTTCTTAGTTTTAATTTATCTGTCTCTTCAAATTTAAGATTGTTTTCAATTAATGGCATTTAGCCTTCTATCTTAATTAACTTTGACAATCACTGCCTTACTACAGGAAAGTTCTGACAAATGCTTTGCTTGAAACTTCTGTGTTAATTAGGATGCACTAAGTCATTTAGTGCTATTGTGTAAAAGTTGCTGACATGGGTAAGAGAACTTCACATATGTCTTATATAACTGCGATGGTGGATTTTTGGTGTTTTAAAAGCATTTAATCAATCTGGCAAGTGCAAGGTCGTGAGTTTGAACCATAGTCCCACCAAAAAAATAAATAAATAAATAAAAACATTTAATTAATTTAATCATAGTTATAAATCATGATGTACGCCACAAGTAATCATTTATATGAATATAGGCAATTAGGTTTTAATGTATGAATTCAGCATTTATTCTGCATTTATCTCTGCTACTTTGGTGCTAGGTAGGTAGTTAGATATAAATATATAAATACATTTTTATTTATTTACTTATTTACTTATTTTGCTTATCCCACCCTGGGGCAGGGCTGGCATGGCATGTCCTGCTGGGATCCCATTGTGGTCTTTGCATTTGCCTAAATTGGCCTAATGAGCTTTAGACCACTGAGCTATCGCTCCAGCCCCACAATATTCTCTTTAGCAGTTTAAAAAGCCAATGAAGCTTTCAATTTTAAAAATCCAGCGCTATAAAAAGTACAAGGTCTAGGAAAATAATCTTGCGATTAATTCCCTGACTAAGCATTTTAATAATTCACATCTTTTTAAAATTTGGAACAGACTATAAATCAACTTTTAAATAATACTTTATTCAAAAGTCATAGTCTATATTAATAAATAATTTAGTATTCATGTTGTGACAGTTGATTATTTTTTTATTTTCAATTATTGGGTCATAGAAAGTGTAAAGCATTGAGACACGTTTCTAAATTTCAGTAGCTGCATAGGTTTTCCCTCAACTTAGAAATCCTGAAAATTATAGCTTCATGTAATTACTTCAAAAATGAAAAATACTATTTCACACTGTAACATATGGCTCATTATTAAATTTGTAGTCCTGATATAATAGAGCTTTTTATAATTATCTTTTAATAAAATCCCAAAGAACTGCAGTTTTAGAGTTACAGGAGTTTCTCTCGTGGTACCACCACCTCCATCTGTTTCTGATGCCTCCTTGGCTTTCCCTGTGAGGCCCACACAGTAAAACCCATTCCTGTCACCTTTCATTCTTTAGCTCTGCACTTGTGCCACACCATACAGTTCTGATAAATTGCAGACATTTGTGATAATCCTCATTATTTCAACAATTCACTACATTTTCCAAGAACATTTAGAAGATGTGGAGAATGACTTGAAAATGGAAAGAAGCTATAGTTCCACCCAGCATCTTATTGTTATTGTTCTTATTATGGCTATTATTATATTTTATTACAAAATTCTAAAAGCTGGTAATCACTTCCTAGGAGCTTTCCTGTGCACTGCAGATGCATAACCAATCGAAGAGCAATAGTTTTAATCTACTTAGACTTCTGCTTGAAGGAAGAGCACAGTTTTACAACCAATAAGATTCCAGCACTTATGTCTCTTCCTTTTTCTTTATTAACATAGTTTTGTTTTCTTACTATATAAGCATGAAATGAGGATTTCTACAAAATATTTACAGAGTGGGTGCCACATTGAAAAGTGTAGAAGATCTACAATGGAGAACATTTAAAAACTAAGGGAGAATGTGGTCTTCCTAATAACAGACTGAAAACAGTGGACAAACTTATTTCATGCGTTAGACCCAGAATTCATTCATTCTTGAGATAAAGTCTCAGCCTTTTGCAATCTAGTCATTGATTTAATGTCAGAAATGGCTTTAAGCTGTGGAAAGTTTTAGAACTTATGGGTAAGATGGGCCTTATTTTTCTCCATCCTTCCCATTTTACTGTCTTTACATTATTATGTAAAGTATGAGCCCCTACATTTTAAAAAAATGAGGATCTTGAAGCTCCACATGCACTAATTTGTTTCCTTCTGGAGGTACTGTGGGTTAAACCCATGGCCATTACACTGAACTATTTTTTTTTTTTTTTTGGTGGTGCCAGGGATCAACCTTGGGACCTTGTGCTTACTAGGCAAGAACGTATTCCACTGAGCTATCTCCCTGGCCCTATATTTTTATTTTGAGATCAAGTTTTATTGACTTGTCCATTCTGGGCTTGAACTCCCTTTAAAATTCTTCTGGAGGCTGGCCAGTTTGCTTCCCTTTCTTGAGGGCAAAGTATCTAATTTTTCGAAAGCTGTTCTACAATGGAGAGTTTATTTATTAGTAACTCATTGGTGTTTATTGTCCTCCTGTGTTTATACATTAATATTTGTTTGTTGCTAGAATTGTTCAAATTCTAGTCACTGGATTCTCCACTAAGTCTCTATCCAGTTAACATGGCTCTGTCATTTCAATTAGAATGCATTAACAGTATAAAAGTCTCCTTTATGATCACCCAACTAGAGCCTCAAAATGAAGTATTTATCCATGTATTGCTATATTAGTCAATATAGAATGGAATTAGAAACTAGTAATTGAGAAATTGTTATGGCTATTGCTTCTATATCCTTTCAACTGATAAAACAAAAATTATGCGTGAACATACTTCTCCTTATACATATTTCTATAAAGATTTCTAAAGTAATCATCTACATATATGTTAATTTTTTATTATATTATGGCCAGCTCAGCCTTCCCTGTGCATGGGGGTGGTACAGCATGTGGTTCCAGGGATTGAACTACGGTCCCTGTGATTGGCTAAGCTTGAGTAAGCAGGCACTTTAGACCTCTGAGCCATCTTGCTGGCTCTAGCCATATGTCTTAATTTCAACTGAGTACATACTGATATCTCCAATTCTAACTGATTGCTCCATTAAAATTTGACCCTATTAGAACTTGTATCACTGCAAAGGAATGCTAAATGAACTACACATTAACATTTTTATTTATTTATTTATCTATTTATCTATCTATTTATTTATTTGTTTATTACTTTTGACATCATGATACTTACTTCTACATTGCCTTTAGAAACCTTCTCCACTGGTGAGATAGCTTAACAGATTCAGGCATGCTCAGGGAAGGTGTTTGATGTCCCGCACCATTCCGGGGGCAGGCTGAGCCGCAGACCGCCTCCAGGGCATGGTGGCACATTACATGCTTCTTTCCATAAACCAGCAGAAATGCACAGTACAGTTATCAACAGCACACTGTCTACATATGTAGATAAATTTCTTTCCCACACTCCCTCTCCTGTCCTCAACTCAGTAACACTTTGCTTTTGAACAAATTCATTTCCTTTTCCCAGTATCTGTTGCACCCTTCCATTTTCTCCTTTCAGGTTCTCACACTAAGGAGACTATGCGATGTTTGCACATGTGAATCTGATTTATTTCACTTAAGAGTTTGCTGTCAAGAGCCAGCCAGATAACTCAGTGGAGTAAAGCACCTGCTTAAGTTGAATGCAGCTGCCAGGGTCTGATCCCACACTCCACCAGGACGTACGGAGATGGCGACTGAGACTGAGTGTAGTGGTGTGCTCTTGTAATCCCAGTGCTTGGGAGGCTGAAAACAGGAGGCTCATTATGAGTCCAATCTAGGTAGTAAGATCCTGTAGACCCTGTACTAAAATTAAAACAAAAAAAGGTATGTTCTCACATCGCATCCACTTACTGACAAAATAATGTAAATTTATCCTATTTTATAGCTGAATAATATTCCACTGTGTGAAAAAAAAAGTGCATTTTCCTTATCCACTCTTCAGCTAATGATCACCTGGGTTGTTTTCAGGATTTGGCTATAAGAAATTGCACTGTTATAAACATGGATGCACCCGTATCACTGTGATATGATGTTTTCAGTTCTTCTGGAAAAACATCCAGGAAAAGAATAGCTGGCTTGAATCTTGAATGCAATCTCCAATCCTAGCTTTTGAAGGGCTCTCCACACTGACTTCCATAGTAGTTGTACCAGCCTGCACTCTCACAAACAGTAGAGAAAGATTCTTTTTCTTTCACAGCCTCTCCAGCATTCGTTATTGGCTGATTCCCTGTTAGACATTATTTCTAGGGTGAGAAGGAATCTTATGCTGTTTTAATTTGTATTTCTTAAATCATTAATAATGTTGAACATTTCTAATATATTTACTTGTCATTTGTATGGCCTAGCAGTCTTCCACTTCATAAAAAAAAATCGCATCTTTTTACCCATTTTTCACTGGATGGTCATTTGGGTTGTTTTCAAGATTTAACTATTTCTATTGTGCTATATAAACATGGGTTCACAAATGCAGCTGTGGTGTGGCCTGCTTAATTTTTCTGGAAGTTACTTAGAAGAGAAATAGATGAATTCAAAGTAACTTTTAGATACATTTTCTCTGTTTTATTACAATTTTCTTTCTTTTCCGTTCTGATATTTAACCTTGTCTGAGTTACATCATTAAACATTATGGCCTAACATAAAAAGGCAACTATTTCCCTAAAAATGGCTCATTCCTTTTTTCTTTTTAATGTCAGAGCACCCTTATATTGTGCACACACCACACAATTTTATTGATTTTTCTGCTGACTGACATATAGGCCATTTCTAATGTTCAGCTCTTTTGAAATCCTCTGATCTAAATACAGGTATATGTACACAATGTGACATGGAATCTTTAATTGTTTTTGAGACTATCTAGAAGGGAAATGGCTGAAATGGAATGTCTACTTTCTTTTTTCTTTTTTCTTTCGTTTTTCTTTTTTTTTAAGGAATCTTCAAATCATTTCCATAGTGTGGAAATTTCAGCCTGAGCAGCAGTGGAGAAGGGTTCCTGTCCCATGCAGCCCCCTCAGCATTTGATATGGGTTGATTTTCTGAAGGTGGTCATTCTTTCTGGAGTGAGATAGAATCTGTGTTGTATTAATATATTGCTTGAATGGCCAGGATTGTTGAGTCTTTTTTCGTGTATTTTGCCATCAGTTTTCCTTATTCATCATAGAAATGTTGATTCATTTCAGATATGTGATCTTTGTCCTTGTGTTTGTTTATGTGGTATATTACATTTATTGACTGATACATGTGGAGCTATCCCTGTAATAAATCTCACTTAGTCATAACGTATGACTTTTTCATTAGTTGCTGCATTGCATTTGCCAATATCTTACTGAGTATTTTTGAATATGTGTTCCTTAAGGAGATCTATTTTGGTTGGGTCCTTTTCTGGTTTTGGAATCAGGGTAATGATTGCTTCCAAGAATGACTTGGGAATATCATTTCCCTCTAAATTTCATTAAATGGTATGGAAAATGTTTGCATGAGATCTAAAATGCTATGGAATTTGGTAGTGTATCTGTCATAATCTGAGCTTCTCTTAGCAGTTTTTAAAATATACTTCTGTAATTTCATTTACTAATTTTGGCTTTCATAATTTTTATATCTTCTTCATTCAGGAATTTAGTCATTTTCTCTCAATTTCCCATTTTACAGTAGTATCTCAGTTCACAAATGCTTCATTGTGAAGTTTGGTTTGCAAAACAAGAATTTGGAAAAATTTTGTTTCTGTTTCAGAACTGTGCATAAGGTGACAAACACGACTACTACCCTCTTTCTCATATGACATGTGGCCATCATTTCCAGAATCCTGCACAAATTAGGTTTGCAAACCTAAGTATCTATGTATTAGAGATAGATTCTCAGAGTAGTTACCAATAACCTGGATTTCAGAAGCATGCTTATTTCAAATTTTCCATTCCTAATTGCAGGAATTTGTCTCTTTTTTGATTTTGGCAAGATTATCTAAGGATTTGTCTATATTTTAATGCTTCAAAGAATTCTTGGTTGCTCTTTGGTTCGCTGATCTTTGTAAAATTTAGGCTCAATTTCAGTACTGCTTCATCTTTATAATTTCCTTCTTTGTACTAGCTTTGGGTTTGAAATTTTTATTTTATTTTAAGGAAGGGTCTACAGGGTGTTCAGGATCTCACCACTAGATCAGACTCATGATGATACACTTGTTCAAAACCTCCCAAGAGCTTGGATTACAGGCACACCCACCAGGCCCAGTCTCAATTGCTGTCTCAGCACGCCCCAGGGTGGGCTAGCACTACAGATCCCTGTGCATGCTTGCAGGTGCTTTAATTGGCTGAGCTATTTAGCTGGCCCTGAATTGTATTTTTCAAAAAAGAATTATCCGAAATATTTTCTACTCACAGTCACCCAAGTTAATGGTTATGTGACCTTGAGGTGTGTCTTTGGGTTGTTTGAAGTGATTTTGTTCTTCTGATATGGGAATTCACTACTGCCATCGTCCCTCTTCAAAATGCTTCTGTTGTCCCAGAGGTAAAACTGACATTATCATTTGACTTTGTATGATATTCAGCATTTCCGCATTTTAAACTTGGCTATCTTTCAAATATTACTGTGGGGAGTATGAAAATATTGCTTTCAATGACAAGAAGCACTAGGAAATATTTACATCTCATGTGATTGTGATAGAATGGATATGGAAGGGGTGTACATATATTTTTTAAGTTGGGTGGATTCCTAGTAACTTAATTGTTGCTTTTAAAAATGGAATGTTTCCATGCCATGCAAATTCTACAGGGCAAATGTTGAGAGAAATACATTGAGAGAAATCTAAACATTTTAGAATGGTTTGTGACCATTTCTCATTCATGCCAAAATCATTCCTTGCTGGATATATAAACAATTCATGCAATTTAAACAAGGGTGCATGTAAATGTTCAACGTTAGCATAAACAGATGTACAGAGCACATAGTCCCATGAACAGGATATGTTGCCTGTTTTCTAACTTGAAATAATTAAGTTAATGTCAAAATTGATAACCACCAACAGTTTCCTGACCTGTGTTAACAGTAAAGATATATGCCAGTTTTATTTTATTTTATTTTTTCAACTTTATTTATGTATGTTATGGCCATCTCAGCCTGCCCTGGGGATGAGGGTGGTGTAGCATGTGGTGCCAGACATTGAACCACAGTCTCTGCATTTGTGTGAGCTTGCCTAAGCAGGTGCTTTGGACTGCTGAGCTACTTCACTGGCCCTGCCAGTATTATTATAAAGAAGGTTAAAGAGGGCTGGCCTAGTAGCTCAACAGAGTACAGTGCCCTCTTACACAGAGCTCCATGGTTTGGTTTAATCCCATGTGAAGCACTGGCCCCACCCTTGAGGTGTGCTGGGAAAGTGATTGAGACTGGGCATGGTGGTGTGCTCCTGTAATCCCAACACTTGGGAGGCTGAAAACAGGGGCATCACTATGATTCAGATTTACATAGTGAGACCCTGAACACCCTGTAGATCCTGCCCTAAATGCTGAAAAGAATAAATAAATATAAATAAATAAATAAATAAATAAGTTAAAGAAATTGCAATGCTTTCCTATGGATATTTCAGACATTACTATCTATGGTAAGTAATCATCTAGTTTATCCACCTATTACATAGCACCTTAACACTTCATATTTTCATTAAAATACCTTTCGATGACTGTTTCCAGTGGCACTTGTAAATTTTGCTGATGATAAATAATAACATTAAACTCACATTAGATTAAACTTACTGCAGTGCTACATTATATTTGTGAATTCATTCACTCTTTTTAGGATAAACTTTGAGTCTTAAGGAGGAATAAAGTGGGATATGAATGATTGTCCTAAATTTCAAGGATGCATTATGAAGTTTCAAGTGTATTTTCAGCTTGAAATGAAGACAGCTGATATAAGCTTAGTCTTTTCTTCTGATTTTTTACTTCCTGATACTTTAAGATAAATCAATAGAAATTATTTGAAAAACCCCAGAGGAGAGTGATAAATATAAGAAAGCGTCTTCCTCACAGTGCAGTAAGCTAATCTGACCACTTCGTAAATACAGACCCAGCTATAGAGCTAGGTTTTTTTATAGAAGAACTGATGTTAAATATTGCCCAAGAATACGTATCTTGTCAATTGTTTGCCTCATAAATTTAAGGACAATATTTTTCTTACACATATAGAAATACACACACACATACACACACAGAATTTGTCTCTAGAAATGGAAAGTTCATCATAAAGAGTACATAGACACATTACTTGATCTAATTATGTCAAATGTGAATTTCATGCCAAGTACTTTTACATGAGGATACACAAGGTAAATTCTTTAATAAACAAGTAAATATTAAACATTACTTTTAAGTCTATTTTCTAATTGAATTATTCATTTTGAGATTTATATTTTTTCTAACCTGTTATGTTAGGCTTTTACACATTTCTATGTACAGAATGAGTAGAAGATAAATATAATACACTAAAAATTTTATGCAGAGAATAGTCACTGTTCAATATGTAACAAAAATACCCTTGGCAATGAAAATTAATTTCTATCAAAACTCATGATGGTAAAGAGACAAAGATAATGCATGAAGGAAATTGAAGCGAAAAAAATAACAAAAATGTAGAGCTTTTACAAATGGGGTTGCACTAAGGAAATTCAGAGAGTGCAGGGAGCAAGGAAAAGGTGAGCAGAATGAGAAAGAAGAACTGAGATGTGTTAGCTAAGGGAACAAATCTCCCTCTACACTTAGAACTGTTGTGGGCTGAGTTGTTTCCTAAGTTAAAAAAGAAAACACCAAAATCATGAATAATGACTCTATAGAAAGTCCCTTGCTTGCAAAGTTATAAGTTGTAAACTTTCATAGGTGCACTATACAACATTTGTAGATACATTGTGTAAATTTTTTTTTCCCAGCTCAGCCTATCTTGGGGCTGGGACTCGTGTGGCATGTGGTGCCTAAGCTCCAACAGCAGTCCCTGTGCAGGTGCCCAAGCTTGCCTAAGCAGGCATTGCAGACCACTGAGCTATCTCACTAGATTCTATAAAATTCTTTTCGATAGATCATGAACAAATCTTAACTATGAAAGTTCTTTCAGAAAGAATTCATTGGTAAACTAGGTACTTACTACACTGAAAAATAAAGCATTTTTTCAGAACTATTAACTATGATTCAAGCATAAATGAATAACTATGTGGTTTCTGAGATACTGCTTGCTAATTTTTAAATATTTTCTCCTAAGCCGGGCGTGGTGGCTCACGCCTGTAATCCCAGCACTAGGGAGGCTGAGGCAGGAGGATTGATGCGAGTTCGAGACCAGCCTGGGCTACAAAAGTGAGCTCAAGGCACCAGCCTGAACTGCATAGCGAGACCCTGCCCCAAAAAGACAAAAAAAAATAATAATAAGTTTATGCATAAAATAATTCTTGACATAATTCTTATGAAACCTCATTAAAAAATCTTTCAGAACTTTTCCAATGTGGAAAACTGAAACCTTGTGCTTTCCTTATATTAGATATAATTTTGTCAGTGTACATGAGTCACATAAGACAAGGGAATGCTGATGTGGAAAATAAGTAGATCAGATAAAGTTAATTACAATTACAAAAAGATGGGTTTGAGATGCTTGTTGTAAATTAGGGTGCTTATTTTTCAGTTTTCAAATATGTCAAAGTGACTTTCAGCAAGGGAGTCTCACAGAGTTAATTTGCCAGATTTGCATTTTCATGTGACCATTTCTAAAACTATGTGTCTAACTGTATCTCTGCTTAAAGTGTGCTTAGCTTTCAAAATTAAAGACATCATTCAGAAGGCTAATACAGCATGTTCTTTTATGTCATGATTACTTCTGAAATGCTAAAAGCAAGATGCTTTAGTATAGTTCCATCTAGGCTTATCTTGCTTTCACCTGCCTCAATCTGCCCTGCTAGCAATCTGGGTCTCTCCATCTGGGCACCTCTCTACGGGCTCATGTAGCACACCTGCACTCTTTTCACCTGTGGAAATGTGAAGTTCAACATTAACAGGGGGCACATTCGTTGATATTTCACGTTAATGATCAATATTACATTGAGACACTTAACATCTACTATGGTACATGCAAAATAATTAAATGTTCAAATTGCAAAATCTTTACTTTCCGAATATTGTATTAAAATCACCAGTTCTTTAACAAAGACCAAGAGTCTACATATTATGAAGCTGAATGACTGACTTCCTAACAATATGTTTTCCCCTTTCCTCACATTCTACAGCAGCACTGTGAATTCTACATCTAGCTGCCAACAGTTTTGATTTGAATTCAATCACTTCTACTAGTTTACACCACTGCTGGTGTACGTGTGGTCAGACTCATGGAAGGCTTATACCACTACTCCCAGACTCTGTGATTACCATAGTGGAAAGAATGGGACTGATTTAGAAGATCAGAAGTCATCCTGAGTTTCTTAAGGAAAACATTAAAATGGTGTAAAAAGTGAAATTTGTAATTCTAAAGAATTTGGAAGTCCTATTTTGAGAAGAAAGGTTTTTATGGAATAGCAATTACACATGCATATTATATATGCCAGCTGTGATCTATTTGTAAGATTTTCCTATAACATTTAGAAAATTAATTATTGATAATCTATGCAGGAATATAAATAAATTCCTTTTAATTTCATAAAATGAATTTGATCACAATTATAATTTATATGATAATAAATATAAACAAAATTAATATCTAAATTTGAAAGATTATTTAAATTCAAGCAACTAATTACTTTCAATCCATTTATAGACTTTTTTATTAATTTTGTTTTAGCAAAAAAGAACAATAAATCTCTTAGGCCCATTTGCAGCACAACGGGTATAAACTGCCTTCTAGGACATTCATGCATGTGCCTCTTGTGATTTCCGACAGAGAAAATGCACTAATATGCAGAGATCAGGTCCTTCCTCCCACAGGGAGAAAGCCAACTGATACAGAAAACAGATATATTTTGTGGGATCCTTGCTGAACATATAGCTCAGAAGCCTGAATAGCTGGTTTTAGTAATTTGGAGAGGATTGGAGATGTGCAGATGAGCAATGCTGGAATGCTATAAGCAGAACATTATGACAGTACTAGCTGGAGCTTAGAAGAGTGGAACGTTGATAGGAAGGGAGGCCTACAGATCAGGGTTAGAGAGCTTCACTGGGGACAGCAGCCCATGGATCAGGCAAAAATGTATCCCTATTTGCCAGTTTCTTGATGCTTTGCTGGAGGCGAAACAGTGGACTAAGTTTCTGGAACAGGTACTTTTAAGGCAGCCAGGCGTTTGAGCTCTGCCCTGAATACAACTGGCTTCTTTCCACCAGATTTGTAGTGAGAAGAAAGAACAAAAGTACATGAAAACATCTTTAGTTCAGAAGCAACCCAATGTGAAACTGGGGCCAAAGACATGTGGCTGTAGTATAGATTAGCACCATTCAAAAGAAACCAAGTATCTGAAAGGGGAAAAGGAGAAAAGGTGTTAATGGCACCATTGGAATGCAGAACACACCCACTGTAGAATCAGCAGTGCAAAAAGTTTGTCTTTTTGAAGAAGAAAGGTTCCTGGGTCCCTGGCCCAGAAGAACTTCCAAAGGCCCTCATTCCCCCTGGTTTTCATTCCCCTGTGCTCCACAGTCCAGATATTCAGAGGCACCTCCCACTAAGTTGAGAGTGGGTGAGAAAGTCTTTCTGCATTGGTGCAATTGAAAGCAGGCCCTGACATTCTTCAGGTGATGAAAGCTTTTCACGCTTGCAGAATGTGAAAGTTACCAAGTCATGGATAGCTTGGTCATTCAGATTTCAGAGAGAAAGGCCTGGTCTGAAGAGCAGGGTCACAGGGGAGGCGTTTTATTCTAGTGGAAGGGCACTGCTCTGACCACCATGGCTTGAGCACTGCTCCCTCTGCTCTGACTACCATGGCTTGAGCAGCTCTCCTTCTCTGTCGCCTCTGTCATGCAGTTTCTCTCTCCAAGTCTGCTGACTCTAAAATGTAACTGGTAGCCCAAGTAACCACTGCTTCTTTAATAGGACACTGGCTGTCAAGTATTTCATCCCAATGGTGAGAAAAGCTAGACAACATCACACAGAATTGTTTCTTTTGATTAGTTGAAATATAAAATGTTTCTATGCACTTCAAAATGTTTTTAACTCACATTATTTCTAAATAAAAAAGTTCAGCAGATCTTTTAGTATGAGGTTTATCCTTTATTGCCATTTCAGCTGCTTAAATCATTATTCTGGTAATTGTGCACTTGTACATCTTTGCATATTTTCCTAAATGCTTTATATTTGTATGTGTGAATTGTTCCCTGGTGAATTATTTTTCTAAATACCAAAGTTAAAAAACAACATTCTGAGACACCAGTGTTCTCTTCAAGTATAACAAATTAACTTTGGCCATAAGAGTTTCTGACTAATATGATAGATATTTTTCAAGTTGATTTTATTTTGAATTTTAGTTACCAGAATTGGAACAACTCATATTACATTTCAATGTTCTAATGAACTCGGCTATGCATTTCCTTTTTCCACATACTATAAAAGTCTGTTTATTTTATAATTTATCTTTCCTTTCGAACTGCAGTTTAATGTCACTTATGAGGATAGATTGGAAATTCCTTCAAAGATTTTAAAACATATTTCATCAAAAAAGCTGATTTATATGTTTGACTATATGTTCTCTATTATTTACTTGTTTAATTGTCTGCTGTCAAATGACTGGCTTAAAATCATCTTTGCTCAAATAGATTAGTTGTTATACTCTCTTTCAGTCATAGTATAATTACTAAGCATACAGCAATGAATTACAGATGTGTAAACCCTCAGACTTTTTGCACAGCACAATGGTTACTGACCTAAAAGGTGTATGCATGTTCCCTCCATTGAATAACTACTGGTAAAACATGGAGGCATTATGGAGAATAGAAAGCAGTGATACAATATTTTACCTTTTGGATAATAACAAAACCATTCTCCCTGATTAGAAACATTATTTTATTTGTTTTTTATTTTTTATTTATTTTTTTTCCGGAACTGGTGATTGAACTTAGTCCCTTGCGCTTGCCAGGCAAGTGCTTGCTTATTCTACTTAGCTATCTCTCCAGCCCCAGAAACATTATTTAATTTAGCAGGAATAAAGAAGTTTATAGTGAATGGCTTCAAATCTTCTTCAAAATGCTTTTTTTAACCTTTCTTTTTATTTGCTGTATTTACTGAGCTTAAATACAATTCTGGTTTTCACTGAATGTATTTTAACAACAAAGAACTGTATTTTCCATCGAAGAGAGGTTGTCTCTTTGGGGCTGTAATCCTTCCCAGGTTCCAGTTTGTACATTAAATTGGCTCTTTAAATAAAATATGCCACATGTCCCAAAGCTCTGACGTCCACCGCTCCATGTGTTTCTTCAAAGACAGCACCTCACATGTGGATCCTTTGCCGCACTGAGACTGTCTCAGGCTTCTCTCCACTGGCCCCGCTGAATATCCTTTGAAGTGCCACATGCAGCCCATGAAAGCCCTGAGACGCATCATCCGTTTACGAATTCCAGCTGTAAGCAAGCTTCCTGCCGAAGCCTGGGGACTGCAGAGAGATCGCAATATGCCATCCATCTTGTTACAGCAAGGGCAGGAAGAAAGTTGTTAAATGGAAAAACGAAGCAACGTGGAACCAAAGTAGCCTTTATGCTGTGAATCCAGGGGATACCTGCTAATCAGTAGAACAGAATGTAGTGTTAGCTATTTTGAAGCTCTTCTTCTGAGTGACAAATAGAAAAAAAAAAAAAAAAAAAAAAAGAAAAAGACAGCTGCTTCATTTGCTCACCGGGACGTTGGCTCCTTTTTGGCCATGTAAACGTGTAAACTCAGTCATGCTCCACTTTCAGATACAGGAAGAAAATAGGGTTTTCAATGGTGCTGCACAGCCCACCTGTGAGTGTGCACCCGCAGAGAACCGTGAAATTCTATAGTTTGCAATGAAAAAGACAAAAAAAAAAAAAAAAAAAAAATCAATGATGTTTGCAGATGTTTGTGGAGTCAGCATATATGCAGGCCCAGATTGTGGTGAAAAGAGTTATTTACAGTGTTGACCTCACTGAATGATTGACACGCAATATTCTTCTGTTCTTCAGTTAAAGCTTAGGTAATTCTGATATTGTACCATATACTAGTTCAGGGTTTGATTCTCTTCACAATGTTGTTATTCTAGTCACACAAAAGTGGTGCTAGAGAATATAATTTGATTAATACAGTATTTATTTTTATTATGTTAACTCATTTTTAGGTCTTTTTAGTTTTTTCTTTTCTTCCTTTCTTCCATATACATATATATATATACATATATATATGTATGGATATGGATATATATATATATATATATATATATATATATATATATATATATCCAGCTCTGCCTGCCCTAGGGGTGGCGCTGGCACAGCATGTGGAGACGGGGATCAAATAGCAGTCCCTGTGGTGGCCTAAACTTTCCTAAGCAGGCACATTAGATCACTGAACCATCACGCCATCCCATGTTTAGTTTTTTCCCATTGCACTAAAAAGCATTTGGAGAAAGATTGTTAGAGACTTATCTGCCATTTCGATTTTCTTTTCTGTTTTTAGTTTTTTTTTTTTTTTGTGGTACTGGGCATACAAACTCAGGACCTTGTACTAACCAGCCAGGCACTTGTGCCACTGAGCTATCTCCCTGGCCCACAATGATCACATATGCTTTGTTCAGAAGACTTCCCTTTAAAAATAAATGTGTTCTTGTTCATGCTTTACTCTGTACCACCTAAAATCCTTTTAAGAATTTTCTGTGACATTCCTTGAAGGAGGAACTAGAAGGATGAACCACGGCAAATTTCAATGACAGATTTTTGGGCTTATGACTTTTTTGATTTCTCAGTACATAGCTTTATGGATACATAAACTGTGTATCAGCTGTGAATTATGATTATACAGCTTCTACTTCCCAGGTCCATTCCTTGGCTTTTATATTCCCATGGTTCACTTTCATTTCTTTTCTATTTTTAAAAAATATATTTGGTTTTTGTAGGACCTTCCTACCTACACAGCTAGGACTTATGGTGATCCTCCTTCTTTCAGCCTCCCCAGCACTAGAATTACAGGTGTGTACCACTATGCCCAGACTCTGGCTGGCTTCCCATGCCCTGGAGGCCGGGCCGGTGCAGCATGTGGTGTGGGGATCAAACTGCAGCCTCTGCACTTGCCTAACCTTGCCTAAGCAGATGCGTTAGTCGATTAAGCTATCTTGCTGGCCCTTACTTCTAGTTCTGACTTTGTAAAATATGCACGTAAAGAGGTTGCTCCAGAATGATCTGCGTGGGTTAAATCATTTGTAGCTACTGATTTCTGAAAATGCTGTAGCCAACATATCATCTCATAAAAGGATTAGGATTTTAAGTTGTATCAACATTTCTTTAGATTCTTTGTGAATATATATATATATATATATATATATATATATATATGTATTCCCTTGAGCATTTTCATTATAAATTTCAGTAGTTTCAAATATATTCAAATTGAGAAATGGAAATCTAGAAATATTTATGTTAAAAATCTGTAATTTTATATTGATTGAAAACAACTCAGGAGGCTGAGTCAGTAGGATTACCGTGAGTTTGAGGCCAGCCTGGGCCACACACTGTGTTCAAGGGCAGCCCAGTCTACGTAGTGAAACCTGCTTCAGAAAGAAAAGAATCTCCCTTTAGCCTTCATTCAACCACAAATTACAGTCACTCTAATTTCTCTTTACCTAGACATTACTATTACAGGTACCTCCTATAAGTGAAATTGTATAGCATTTGTTCTTTTCAGATTGGCTAATATCATTTAGTATGATGTCCTCAGAGTTGTACCGATTTTAATTTATGAAAGAATATTTTTCTAACTTAAGGCTGAATCCAATCCTATGTATCACATTTTAATTGTCCATTTATCACAAATAGATACTTGGGTTGCTTATGCCATTTCACACTTATAAACACTATAATCATGAATATATGCATATGTATTGTATAATTTGAGACTTATTTGAGAGAATCTGTAGATATATACCAAAAACAGAATTTCTGGACCACCTATTACAACTATTTTTAATTTTGTGAAATTCCATGTTGATTTCTTCAACAATCATAGAAAATTGTATCACTATCAGTATACATACAAGTGTTTTGATTTCTCCCATCTTTCACCACCATTTCTTATATTCAGCACTTCTTGGATGATGACTTTAGGAACTTATCAAGTTCTTTTAAATTTTCTCACTGCCTGGCATGCTGTTTGTCTTAAGTTACTTTTCTTTCTTTTGTTTCTGGGACAAATAAGAGACATGCAAGCTTAGAGAAGGAAAGGCTTATTTAGCTCATAGTTAGTGGAGGTTTCATAGTTTAAAGCAGCCTGAATTACACAGCAAAACTTCGAGACTCTGCGCCCGCTGTGTCCAGGATGATCCCCTCCTTTCCTCCAAGAGAGGCCAGCAAGTGGAGGGGAGGGAGGAGGAGGCACATGCTGTCAGTTTAACAGATTGCTCCTCTTTGGCCCCGCCCCTCAAGTCCTGCCCTAGTCCTCTGACCCCGCCCCTTGAGCTGCAAGCTTGACAGCCCCATGCTGTACAAGAGGCTTTGGGGGTCAACTAGATGTAAACCATAACACCGTTGTCCAAAATATTCTCTCACGAGTCTTTTTGATCTGCAGGTGTCTCCTGCAGCACTTCTCATTCCCTCTGCATCCCTTTGCCCTTGGTCATCTCCACTCCCCTCTCCCCTCTCCACTCCTTTTCCATTCCAACCCTTTCTATCCTCCCCTTTTCCCTCTCTATCTCTTTATTTTTTTCCTTAACCCAACTAAAACATGACTGTTAAGTTTAACTATCAAGTTGATTGGCCTGCAAGTTGCTATGGGATTAATAAGGCATGCTTCTGGGTGTGTCTGTGTGCCTACTGAAGGCGTGACAGGGTACTAGTTCCCTGCTTTCTGCTCCTATTTCTGTGCTCTGCTGCTTGATCACCATGAGCTTCCTGGTTTGTTCTGCCACAAATTTCCACAGTAGTTTCCACCTTGGAGCCCTTTGGCCATGGTTGAGCTCTGTGAAGCTGTGAACCAAATTAAAACTCCCACTCTTTAAGCTGTGGAGTTGTGTTGTATACTAGAGACTGTATGGTGACAATTTGTAAGAATTTTCCAATTCTGTCTTTGAGTAGTTTCCAGTTTTAACTATCATAATTTAAGTGAATTTTTCTATTTTTATGTTAGCATCCATTAGTCTCTGCTCTGAATGTTATTAACCCCTCCTTTCTAGTTTGGAATTCTGCTTGACATTTTCTACTTTCTTCATGTAAAGAGTAAGGAGAAACAACTTAACTGACACTCGGAGCCCCTGGGAAATTTATAAACCACATGCATGTCTGGGTGGATGGTGGGAGCCCATGAAAGAGTGCTCTACTTGATCCGATGACCCTCCTTCCCGGCCCTGTTCCCTTGTCCTGTCCAGGAACCAGGCAGCTCTGTTCCACAGTGCCATTCTGCCATAGTGTTTCTGCCTCAGAAGTAACAGAGCACAAACTCAATCCTCTGAAGCCATGAGCTAAATTAAAACCTCTCCTCCATTAAATTGTGAATATAAAGACTGAGTCTCTGCAGAAAAAATGTCAATAAAAGAGAGAAAGTTAAATTATATAGTTTTAATATGTCCAATTCCATTTATACACTTTTAGTAGAATTTGCAATTTATGCCCCTCCCCATTTTGGTACATTGTTTGGCTTAGTTGCTTTTGTGCTGCTGGGACAAAAGACCAGATGCTCGTAAGTTAGAGAAAGAGAGTGTTATTTTAGTATACAGTTTATAAAGGTTTCAGTCTGCATTCAGTTAACTTCAAGGCAGGACCTCACAGCAGATGAACACTTCAGAGGAGAAAGAGTTCATTGCAAAGCAGGCAGGAATCAGAGAACTAGAAAGGAATGAGAAAGAATAGACACCCCATTCAACCGCACCCACAGCTACTCATGTCTTCCCATAAGGCTTCACTTCCCAACATGATGCCCAGCTATCAAGCCAACAAGCTCTTACAGTATTTTATTAAAGTCTATTTTCTCGGTCATAGGTATAATCATGATCTGTATTGTTTTCATCTGTATGGACTATCTTTTGTTATCATCCTTTCAGCCTATCTCAGTCTTGAGATGAAAACTGAGTCTCTTTGACAACAATTATAGACAATGTGTAGAGGCAATCTCCACCTTAACAGTGGTTAGACCTTCACCCTCAAGGTTATAACGGCCTGAAAGCTATATGCACTCAGTGGAGACTGCACTTAGAACTTCAAATTTTGATCTGTTCATAAACTATCACAGTCCCAGGGCTGGCCAAATAGCTCAGCAGATTAAAGCACCTGCAAGCAGGCTCAAAGGCCAGGATTTCAATCCCCTAGCCTGCAGTGCCAGCACCACCCCAGGGGCACTCTGAGAAGGCAAATGGGACTGGGAGTGGTGACACATGCATGCAAATCCCAGCTCTTGGGAGACTGTAAACAGGCAAATCACTATGAGTCTGATCTAGCAGTGAGACCCTGAACACCCTATAGAACATTTACTAAAACACAAAATAAATAAATAAATAAAAATAAATAAATAAATAAAATAAACTACTGCAGTCCCAACCTTAGTTTCCACTCCAGGTTAAGGAGTATTTGTATTAGATGCCAAGTTTTATTTCCTTGTATGTGTATTTAATATTGAAATACTCATGTTTGTGTCTTTTGGTTAGTAAAAATCTACATTTTCACTAATATCTGATAAAGAGGGACATTTTCTTTGTTTTTCAAATGCTTTTGTCACTTAAATGACAGATGTCGATATTCCTACAGTATTGGTATAGTACTGTCCATACATGGACCTTTCTGTGGAAAGCTTCTGTTTTTATAGGCTTTGAGTGTTGTTTGCTGTCTTATCATCTTCACTTCAAGGACTTCACTATATCATATGGAGAAAAAAGAGTGATAATGAATATTTAATTTGCTTACTTGAGAGAGTCTTAAAATTCTTCATTGTTTTCTTTATGTTTGTTTGCTAATATAATTTTTTCCAGATACAGCATTGCCAATCATAATGTTTAATAATAGCAAAGTGAATGTCTCTCCACTGTCTCTGTCCTGCAGATTCTGTGTGAAGGAATCCATTGCTAATCCTATGGAAATTCTCTTTTGTACAATGAATCATTTTTCTGCAAAAATTTCTGGAATATTAGTGGAATACAGTCATCTCATGTCATAGGCTGGGAAGGAAATAAATGCATCCAATTGCTTTAGCAATTACCCCCAACTGGCTTCCTTCATGCAATTTCCTTCACAATCAATAATAGAGATAATTTGTGAGGTCACTTCTGGAATCTTCTGTGGAATGCTCATTATGAACTTGGTTCATATCTTTGAACAGAGTAACGATAATATTCAACTATGTAAATCTTTGTTTTTATTTTCAAATTCTAAGTTTTCTTGTTATTTCTGTATTTCTTATTTTTCCCTTTTTGTGGATTCTTTGTAACACATTAGACATTATTTCATTTAGTTTTATACAAAGAGAAGTCTTAAATATTTGTAAATTTGGTCATCTTAGCAGTTAAAAATAGGCATTCTTTAGGTACTTAAATGAAGACTTTCTTTGCCACACAGTGCTCTGGTCCCAACCCACCACTGAGCCAGATACACAGACTGGATGTGGTGGTATATGTCTGTAATCCCAGTGCTGGGGAGCCTGAAAACAGGAGGGTCACTAACAAACCAAAGCTGTATAGTGAGACTCTCCACAAAATACATAAATTTAAAAAAATATTTTCTTTATACCAATCATAATGTTATTTTCCTCCATACTAGCTAAGCAGGATACTTATTTGGGCCTACTTTCCTTAGGATGAGTTAGTCACCACTAATGCCTGTCCAAGTTTCCTTTTTCCTAATTTTCTCTGGACCAAATTGCTGCTCCTAATTAAGTGTTGTCATTTGGCTTCTGATAAAATATGTGATTACTCTTGCAATTCTGCAAGCTATTTTAATAGCATAATTTCCACTTTTATCAATGACTCCAAGAAGGAATTAGAAAAATTATCAAGGGTGCCAATTTTCTTCTTATCAGGGTGTTTCTCTTTATATAGTGAAAGGAGTATTTTTTTAATTTTCATAGACATAGTTTGGAATAAGATATTGATTTGTGCATCATGAAACCCCTCCATTATTTGTCATTTCATAACAGTTAGACTTCTCCTAAATTTCCAGTGTGTAGTTTTGGGCATCATAACCACATTTAGCATAGGAATGAAGTAAATGCTTTAGTGATTCAGTTGAACAATTAGAGTCCTTTCTATGCTTGACACAAACGTTTTATGAGTAGTTGTGTAACTGATTTCCAATAAAATATTATGGGAAGATCTTGTTGGACTGTTCAAGCTTGTCTTCACTTCCTGGCTTCAGTCAATCTCTTGCCTCAAATTCTCAATTAACTGATGCTCTAGGAATGCTCCACCACACTGGAACATTTTTATCTCAATATGAGGTTTCCCACTACTGTCTGAGGTCCAAGTCCCAGCTTGCTTATATTCTTCAGCTAGTTTTTGTACTACTATACTGAGATATGCTATTATTCATATAGGCAAACAGAAAATAGTGGGTGATAGCAATGGAACTATGATAACATATTTGGAATCCTTTTTACAACATAACATTCTTCAACAATAACATTATTTATTGCTTCATTTAAACTTGAAGAAATGCTTCATACAAGCACAATAGATTAGCTTGATTAGCTTTTGTTGGCAAAAAGAAAAATTTCAGAGGAATATTTAAAGTTATGCTTTTTTAAATCATCCTAATGTTACCTTAAGATTAATTCTAAGTCTCGCTGTTCAACCTTTTCTCAATTGAGTCCCTCATGGTAACTTAGTTGTTATAAAGTTGCAAATCAATTTACTTTGCATCAGCAATGTGAAAGAATATCCTCTGCATCTTATTTTTTTCTATGAACCTTAGGACTGGATAATTAAACAGAAAGTATGCAAGCATCTTTAAAAAATGACCATTCTTGAACCAAAAATTTAAAAACATTAGTTAGCAATTTTCTTTCATTAGAATTTGTTCATTAAAAATTACTTCTTTACTTCACAGCATTTCTATTCCTTTGTTTTGCTGAAGACATGGATTATTTCAGGAACTGCAAGTTTACCAAGGTGTCCCCTTTATTACTTCAGGAGGCCACAGTAACAGTAAAAGTACCCAAGTCTCATACACACACTAGGCTCTAGCTGTCACAATCTAGTCACATAAACAAAAGTCTTGCTGTTTTCAAAATGTTCCATGTCTACATTAAGCATCTTAATTGTAACACTATTTTATACAGAAGAATTACAATGCTCAAAAATGAAAGCAGTCTATGTAATTTTAGGGAGAAAATAATCTATGGCACATCAAACGTGTAATTACTGTTGAGAGATTTGTGTAAGGTACTAGACCCTAAATTGAGTATGCAGGAATGTCTTCCATTCTGAACTCAGAATAGGCATATGTGTGTCAGATGCCTTCCTAAGCTGGCCTTAGGAAGCTACAGAATATACCACAAAACCTTCCTGCTGAGATAAGAAAATGCCATTGTGAATCTAAATGGTTGGCTTCACCTGATTATTTCAACTAGGAAGGAGAAAAAAAAAGTGAACTTATTCAACCTCCCAGTGCTTCTGCCTCAGCAGCATGTCTGAGCAAGTTCCTCTGTTATGAACATCCCACCCCACACTCACAGTGAATGATGACAGGTACAGCTAAGACTTTTGTACTTTCTCAGATTTATGCCTGGAAGAATAATTAATCTGAGGTCAATATCTACCTCCGTTCTTGTATGTGGTAGTCAGGCCTGATATAAAAAACTGAAAACATGAAGCACAGAGACCTCAAAGTAAACAGTGGAACTGATGAAAGTGAGCCGTGGTTCTGCATATATACATAATTCATATAAATGGTTCTCCACAAGGTCTTAATATTCCACATAAAAGGTGTGAGACTGGGTTTTACTGCTGCAGCTGTAGTTGCTACTATATTTCTTAATATTCTCTGGAGGAATTTGCTGAGTGCGAAATTTGGAAAATACATTTTAAAATACTTATACCTCTGGAAAGCTGGAAAACTACCATATATACTTTTACATAAAGTTTCTGGTATCAATACACTATAAGGCAAAACATCTGCTGAGAAGTATACTGGCAAGGTACACATTTACTACAGCAGATGAGTTCCTCCTATGCTTCACAAAATTTAAGTCATTCAGTGTGCACCCCAGTTTGCTATTATTCTGACGTGTGCACCAGAAACAGATAGCATGGATACATCAATGGCTAAAATTGTGTATAAGTGTTGAGACCAGGTAGAGCTTACAACAAGAGGATATGACAGGTTTTTATTATACATGCACTTAAAGACTGGGTGAATAGGCCAGGCCTTTGAAACGGGTCTATCCTACAGACTTCTTGGTGGGTAAAACACTCCCCTGACATACTTTTCTAATGAAAATGTGTATGTTAACTTAACAGCAGTCACCTGTGAAGCTCAGTGGCTTCTTTTTTTTTTTTTTTGTCTTTTTGAGACAGGGTCTCGCTATGCAGTTGAGGCTGGCCTTGAGCTCACTTTTGTAGGCCAGGCTGGCCTCGAACTCACATCAATCCTCCTGCCTCAGCCTCCCAAGTGCTGGGATTACAGGCGTGAGCCACCACTCCCGGCTCCTCAGTGGCTTCTGAAAGAATAGAGAGGACAATCTTTACATTCACCCAGTTGGCATGACGAATGACAAGGTGTTTGCATATATATTGAAGGGTAAATGGGAGAGTTTGCCTATGTTATACATCATGTTACATATTTGTGTTTATACATTTTTTACTAAAAGTTTTGATAACTTTTATTGTAGAATTAGTAACATTCAGGACACTATTGCACCAAAGTCTACTATTGCAACTTTAGGAGAAGTTTGAAAATGAGTCAACAGGCAAATGTGCTGCAGATAATGACACTGGACACCAAAGAAGTCAGGAGAATAGAACAGAGAAGTTTGGAATGAAGAGCTTGACTGAACAAAACAGTTATGGAAAAATTAATCATCTATTCCAAATGCTGCAAAATGATTGTGTATGCCTTAATCATTCGATGTTAGGTCTAGGTCAGTAAAGTCATAAGGTTCTTACCAGTGATCAAACCTATTGGAAAGAATGCCAACAATGTGATTCAATGTTTGAAATTGTTTGTGACAGATGATAAGTTATAAGATGCTTTGAAATGCCTTAATAAAGAGATTCAAGTAAAACATTCAATATAAATATAATACAGGTAAAATGCATCAACAGTAGTACTCAAAAACACATTATCAGGAGAGCTTACTATCTAAACAAAAAGGTTTCATAGCAGGACTTTATCAATGTCATTATCTGAATATAAAGGATTTTTTGAGAAGTGAAAAATATGGCTTTGATATTTTAGAAGTAGAATTACATTACAAAATTTGGTTTCCTTCAAAATCCCTAAATTTTGACAACTGAAAAAACTAGCAAGAAAGAAAAAAAAAATACACTACAATTTAGTTGCTACTTACTCATGATTTGAAAGCTGTGCTTCAAATTGTTAAGGAATTTATATATTCTCTAAATACATGTTAACTAAACACCTGCTTAAGTAAGCTCAGGGACAAGGGTTCCATCCCCTGCACCACATGCTGTACCAGCCCCATCCCTGGGCACACTGAGCTGGCCATTGAGATTGGGCATGGTGACACACACCTGCAGTCCCAGACCTGAGGAAGTTGAAAACAGGAGGATCACTATGAGTCTGAGCTGTATAGTGAGATCCTATAACCAAACATTCCAAGTATAATATAAAAATATGTGATTTATTAGATATGAAGACATTTTCCATCTCAAGTTTCGAAATGTAACCTCCAACTCAGCTACTATTTCATCACTCATGTGGCAGCAAACTATAGGATGTTGTGAGCACACTTGTTTCACTATGTCAAAAGTAACCCAAATATCACAGTTGTAGTGGGTTCGTTAGTGATCCATATATATTTAATGTGTTAAAAAACACAGTTTGGGGCTGGGGGGATAGCTTCGAGGCACAAGTGTCTGCCTTGCAAGTGCAATGTTGTAGTTAGAACCCCTGCTCCAGAGGGGTGGGGGCACAAGGACTTTTCAAAAGAATAAAGTAGATATTCCTGAAAAATGTGTTGCGAATTCATAGTAGAAAAAGTTCAGTTTAGTCCAACCTTTGTATATCAGAAAGATGTGTCACCTTGGCCTCCTATATGATGAGGAAAAGCAAAACTAGTATTGATACTGTTAACATTACAGTGGAAAAATATTTGTAGTGAAACTGGGCATGATGGAGCCCAGGTGTAATTCCAGCATATGGGAGGCTGAGGCAGGAGAATGCTGAGAGCTCAAGGCCAGTCAGTGCTACATAGCAAGTGTCACGCAGGTCTGGGCTCCATTATAGTGAAGGAGCCAAAAGTAATATCGATACTATCGGTGTTACACCATGGTGGTAAGATTTGTAGTGAGGCAGGTGTGGGGGTGCCTGGCTGTAATTTCATCTACTGTGGAGCTAAAGCAGGAGGGTTATGTGAGATTAATGTCAGCATGTACTACCTAATGAGTTCATGGCTACTGTGGACTACATAGCAAAGCCCTGTCTGCAAAACCAAGAGATTGTTATTGAATCCTCAGCGATGAAGAAGCCAGAAATGGTTACCTTTTACAAAACAGAGAAAGTAGGTACTATTGAGTTGTATAACAACTGTGATCTCATTCAAAAAGCAAAATGGTGGCCGATGGTTGTGTTTTCCTTGCTTCTGAATATGTCAAACATAAACAGTTCTTGGGGCTGGTGAGATGGATCAGTGGTCTAAAGGACCTGATTAGGCAGGCGTAGACAACTGCATGGATGTGGTTCAATCTGCAGCACCACTGGCTGCACCAGCCCCACCCCCAGGACAAGCTGAGCTGGCCATAATGTAAAACAATTTAAAAAAATTTAAAAATAAATAGTTCTGCACTTACAAAGAAAATAACAATCACAGAATATCACAGAGAAATTTTCTTAGAGGTTTGGTAATGGAATTGATAAATTGTTCATTCAAACAGAGAGAAAACAATATTTAACATCCCAAAGAACTCTGCAAAATAATTCTGGAGCAGCCCAGTGAGTAGACAGGTAAAACAACACAAGAACATTTTAAGAAAACAGGAATACCTGCAATCTGTCAAACATTGCCTTCTAATGGAGAGAGGGAAGAAGGGGACACGGGTGCTATCAGTGTAAGCCAGGCTCATGTATGGATCATGCTATTCTCATATGTGAAGCTCTTTTTTTTCTGAAATTCTTTCAGGTGTGATAACCAAAGAAAAAAGTTATTTTTGTAGTGATGTTTTGTTTGTGTTTTCACTGGAGTCTACATAGGCATTTATTTCCTTCAAGTTTTTAGATTTAGTAAGCAATGAAATAATTGATATAGAAAACAGTGCTGTTTATTCTGAACACTTGCTATATATTTAATTGAAATGATATTTCATCTCCTACTAAGTGGTCATGATTAAATGTAATGAGAAGCTCTTGGCAAAAAAAAAAAAAAAGGGAGACAAGAGAGGTTATGGGTATCATCTGGCAAACAGGAAAGGAAAGCTAAGAACATATGCGGCAGGTGTAGGGTGGACTCAGACATGGAACCAGAAATTGACCCGTGTGACACCTGGTGAGGTGTAAGAGTGGAAGCCAAGATTACCTCTGTGGTAAAGCTCTGTTTATTTTTTCACTGTAGTTCACACTGGAATTTGTTTCTGCTATTAATTTTTAGATCTTGTAAGCGGGTTGAGTTGATGTTGAAAATATTTATGTTTATTCTAAACACTCATCGCATACTAAATGTTTAATACTTTACTTTCTCATGAAGTACACATTCTTTAAGATCATAAACTCATAAAGTTGAAATTAATAGCTCACTAATAGAAATACTCCTAAAAGATAAGTGAGGATGTTATATACCTCCCATGATGTGTCTTTCAAAAGTCTGTCCATAATTTCCCTTTTTTTTTTTTTTTTTTGTCTTTTTGAGATAGGGTCCTGCTATGCAGTTCAGGCTGGCCCTGAGCTCACTTTTGTAGCTCAGGCTGGTCTCGAACTTGCACCGATCCTCCTGCCTCAGCCTCCGAGTGCTGGGATTATAGGCGTGTGCCACCACACCTGGCTATAATTTCCCTAATTAGATGAGTTGAGAGAGCAGGGGAAAGAAACTGGCTAAAGCTTTTTTATTATTATTATTATGATAAAGAAGTAGGTTGCAGGATGAGAAGTCTTCTACATGGCCAGAGTCATCTAAAGGTTAATACTTTCACCAGTAAGAAAGAACAAAAGGACTCGTCCATCTGTCTTGTCAGTTCACAGGAAAATGGAGGGAGAAAACAAAACATGAACAGCAGACTCAGACGCTGTTCACTCTTTACCCATTTTTGTGTTATAAATGCAGTATACCATAGTTAATATCATCAGGTCTGGATATGTTTAAATAAGCCAGTATGATGCTCCATGATGCCTGAGTCAGACCACAGAGGTGAGTGAATGCTGGAGAGCTTCGCCCTGACTGCTCTGAGAAATGCAATGAGTCCCTTGTCATGTCAATAATGTCTAGAACTCTGAACTCACTTGGCTCCCCTGCGGGCTCCCACATTTTATCCTAGTACAGTTAGCATATGTGACAATGCCTGTTGCTTTATTTTACATATTTGTTTCCTGTCAGGCAGGACATTCTCTGAGGTCTTCACCTGAAAGGAAGTAACTCTAAGGGTAGTGGTCCAAGAATCTGTGAAAATGTATGAGTGAGACTAACTGTTGGCCAGATAGCCCAGAGCTAAGATTCCTGCCTGGAATCAGTCCATTTATGTCTTTTTGGTCCTCTACTTCATCACAGAAGCCCCAATTAAGGACTGTAAAGTGGTAGGGTAAGGAGAGGCCAACCTCCATCTATAGAAGGGACATAGCAGAGTGCATAGGTCTGCAGCAAGGAGGCCTTGGTGGCCATACTAAGTCTATCAGCTACTAATTCCAGTATTAGAAACAAACTGAGTAGTAGGTTATGAAGCTCACAAGGTCTGAGTCTGTGAGATCCTCTCTTCTGAAAAAGCTACAAGCTATATTATCAGCAACTGCTACTGCAATGTCATATAGTGTGGGACAGAAAACAAAGAAATTTTTTGTCGTGGTTCAAGCCACAGACCTCCGGAGGACTAAGGAAGGCAAGTGGAAGATAGTCAAAGAAATGTGTGGGCTGCAGCAAAAGAATAGGATTGCATAGTAAGAGGCAAACAGGATGGCTATAGCACCAGGGTAGAAAAGACAGAAGACTGCACCAAGAAGGAGTGCCTGGGAAGGTGGCTTATGCAATGTTACTCATTGTAGTGATGTCCAGGATGTCCATGTGTATCACTGGTTAGATCTTTCTTGTTATATTATGGATGTGGAAAAAATCTGTATTTTTGCTTTAATATAGATGTTCTTTAGATTACTAAAAATGAAACAGGTTTCTTTAAACAGTTTCAATGTGTTATTTTAGTCAGCTCAGGCTACTATAACAAATTGCTGTGCACTGAGTGCTTTTTAACCAACAGTAATTGGTTTCTTATGGCTCTGGAGACTGGCATCTGTGATCAAGGTACTGATATGGTCCAGCTCTGGTGAGGGCCCAGTTTTCACTTCAAGCTGGGTAACTTCTTGAATCATCTCGTGGGGGAGAGAGTACACACATGTCCTACTGGGTCTCTTTCGTGAGGCCCCTAATCCCTTCCCCCACCTTCCTAATCTCATTACCTCAAAAGTCCCATCACAACTACAGCTATATATTAGGTTTGAATACGTGAGTTTGCATGGAGATTGTTTTGTCCTTGACAGACACAGGCCTGATAGAGAACATCAAAAGAAAATGATTTAAAAATAAGAATAAAGAACCTATATGGTAAAATACCAGTATCCAACTAAAGAGTTTTTCTATGTTATTTAAAATCTAATAGATGCATAATATGTGTATTATTTCTACTTCATAGTATAATTTTTGTCATGTAGAGAATTATTTTTTTATTAGGGTAAATTGTAGACTTGTGCAAAAAGTCTGTTATTATTATCAGCATCATCATCATCATCATCCCTCAATGGAACAAATCTTTGGAGACTGTTAAAGTTAGGGTTTTTAGCGGGGAAAAAAAATTCAAGTAGTACCTTGTTAAAAATCCTAAACTTTTCATGGTCTATAGTTGCATCATTAAGTCATCTGTAACTTAATTGAAACTAGTGAAGGAAGTAATTGAAAGAAGGAAGTATGTTTAAGGCACAGGAAACACAACATCTGCTGTCCAAGGCTCGAGGGGCAGGGGATAATCGTTTAAATTCACACTTTGGGTGTGCAGTGTCGACCTGTCAGAACAGACACACATCACCTCTTCATGCTGATTCCAGCTGCAGAAAGCACGACTCAAACTTAAATTATCATCCAAGTCTGATGAAAACAAATGCCATGGAATGTGATCATAAATTTTCTTTAAAAACTCTCCTAGCTGTGCATGACATTACAGGTTGATTTCTAATTTTATTGACTGAACATGAATTATCTTACTAGAGCCAATTCCTTTTTCTCTTACAGAGAAATGTGATGAGGTACAGCAACTTTGCCAGGCCCCAGGAATACCTATAAAAAGACGTATAATACGTGCTTGCCAATTAACTATGAGATTAGCACCTGCAATACCAACTTGGTCTCATTCTAAATTATGGTGAAATTCCATAGAACAAATTCAAAAGAATATAAATTGCATTTTACATTAAATCTGCCATGCTTAAAATTGAATATAGAAATCTAGGACAGGGAAATAAGTAGACTGACTTATGGAAGTATATTACAGATATCAGAATGACTTAACATGTGCATGTAAAAAAAAATCAACAACAGGGCCCGGCAGGATGGGTCAGTGGTCTAATGCGCCTGCTTAGGAAAGCTTGGGTGGCTGCAGGGACTGCGGCTGGATCCCCAGCACCACATGCTGCACCAGCCCTGCCCCCGGGGTGGGCTGAACTGGCCATAAAAATGAGTGAATAAATAAACAAAGGTTCTGAAACAAGAAAAAAAAATAAATAAAATTAAAAAAAAAATCAACAACAAACTGCTTTCAGGTTAGGTTAATAAAATATTGACATCATGCTATACTTTTGAAAAATTTACTCCTAAGCTAAATTATATAAAAATTATACATTTGCATATTTGATGTCCTTCAGTAAACTCTACACTTCCTACCAGACTTCCTGTCTATTCCAAAAGTAGCTGCTGTGAAAATTACAGATGCTTCCGCCTAAGGAAGCATTATCAATTGAATATCTATCTTCCCATCAAGGTAGTTAACAAATTTTAAATTTCTTAACATACTAATCTACATTTCAATGTCACTTTCAAGGCTTTCTCTCATTGAAATATATTTAACTTTTATTGAAATTTTCATTTAAAAATGAACATTTATTTTAAAGTTCATTTTAACTTATGTATTAGATTGATTCATACTAATTTTAAGAGAGTTCTTCAGTGGTCTAAGGCGTTTGCTGAGGCAAGCTGAGGCAAGCATGGGTCCCACAGTTGGGATCCCAGCACCACATGCCATGCCAGCCCAGCCAGCCCAGCCCCCAGGGCAGGCTGAGCCAGCCTAACTTCTACATAGTAAGTATTGTATAACAAAACTGTACAGAGTGCACATTTTCTTTTTGGTGAATTTTTTTTTTTCCTGTTTTTCATGACTGAAATTTAGTATCCATCTAATTGATCCCATGCATAAATTTCTATGGAGCATATGCTCTACAAAACAGATGTCTAAAATTCCTACTGATAAGGTACTTTTGGTTCTTGATTGAATTCAAGACTTGGCTGATGAGAGAATCACCTTTAGTCCTCGCAAGTTACTGCCAGGGAAAGTGATTCTCACAGGTGCTGAAGCAATAGGGCTTGAATGGCAAAGCATGAGGATGTTAGCCTCAGCTAATTAGTCTCAGTATCCCTAATCAGGCCTCAAGTCTGTTTTCCTTCTTCACCACTGACTGTACATTACCCTGAGAAACCTGGCCGGGCTAAGCATATTATTTATTCAGCAATCAAAATTTTCCAATGGTCCTGAGGTGGATATACATTATAAATTTATTTTTAAATGTACGTGTTAATTCCAGTAAAGGCGACATCCAGGAGTTAGATATTTGTAATGATCAATTTCTTCCTTCATTAGAAGTTAGTGGTGTCCTATTCTCCTCCTCTGAGAAATTAGGTCACTCATGTCTGAAATACATGCGACATTCAAGATCATTTTGTTAGAAGAACTAACACTGGGGTCATTTCCAAAATGAAATCTTGTGTTGGTAAGGTTCCCAGCAAGAAGCAGATGGCAAACTCGACCTGCATAATTTGAAAACAATTTAATAAAGTGGATGTTTACAAAGATTTGAGCCCGATTTAGAGGAACCACATGGGGACCTTGCAGTCCCTATGATTCAGGAGAGCGGGGCATCATTACTTTCAGCAGGACAGAGGAAGAATGGCTCCTGAGACTTCCAGTCACTGTGCGAGGACAACATCTGGTGTAGGCTGGGGCATCACTCACCAGTCCTTCCCAGTTAACAGAGGAAATTCTGGAACACAGGGCACAGGATGTTTCAATATCCTGAAATTATTCTCTAAATTTCAATTTGGTGATTATATTTCCCGTGTTATTGAACAGAAAATCTTACTTTGTTTTTTTAAAGTAACTTCAATGTACATAGTTCTATGCTATTTTTGTAGTTAATTGTGTAATTAGCCTTTTTGTTTGTTATTGTCATACAATTTAGTTTCCTCAGTGGTTGAGGGACAGCACAGCAGTATTATCTCCAGCAGACCCTCTATCCACCTTTCAGTCTTTCTCTGCTGCTTACTCTCTCTTGACCCGGCTATGCCCCCTCCCCCTTCTATCCATCTTTCCCCAAACAGGATTCATTTGCTTGTTGGTATCATTCTTCCTGTTGCCTGTATTTAGCTCTTCTGAGTGCAGATTCACAAGCACACTTCACGGATTTTGTTCATTTAGGTTCCCCGTGCCAGCACACACTTGTGAAATGTCGGCCCACCCCTGCAAAAATTCAGTGGCTTGAACTTGAAAATGCTGCATCTTTGCTTTTCTTGTCTACTAAGCCTTCCGTTTCCTGAAGCATATGTGGGCTCTGAAAAGCGTGCTGTATGAAAGGATCACAAAACGAAAACTGAAAAGAAAACCGATCTCCGCACAGATCAGGTAGGGCCGCCCTGAGCACAGGCGGAGATGGGCTTCTGTTGTCTCTGAATCAAAGCTCTTAGCATAAACTCATGATTTTACCTATGATCACTGTATGAAATAAATATTTTCTCAACTTTAGTCAAAGAAAAATTTTCTGAGATTTCTTTTGACCATGACTACCTTACCAGCAATAGCTAAAGTCACTTTTAACTTATTTGTCTTCTAGATGCTATTTATTGCCACTTATTCAATCAACATAATTATATTAAAGTGCACTCAGTGCTCCCACCCATGCTCGCAATTAAACTGTCTTCTCTATTTTCTTTTTCTTAAATTTTAGCTAGACAAAGAAGCACAATGAAAACTAGACAGAATTTCAAAACAAAACGATAGAACATTAGCGGTGGTTATTATATTGCAAATCTTTAAAGCAGTTGCTCAGATTAACAGTCACAGGCATGCAAAACGGGGCAAATAATAATGTAAGCACAAGATCTTCCTTTCAACGAACTCACAGAAATCAGCAGCACAACTACCTGAGCTATCTTGTGCATAAACACACACCTTTTTCTCCTCTTATGTATCTTCCCCCATCCCAGTTGTTTCCTGGTGATCACTGTCTTTCTTTTTGATGAAAACTATTGTACCTTTTGGACCTTATTTACTCTTTTATAAAACATCTTTTATTTATTTATTTGGTACAAGGTCTCACTATGCAGCTCAGTCTCATAATGATGCTCCTGTCTCAGCCTCCCTAGAACTGGGATTACAGGTGTGTGCCACCATGTGCCCCGGTTTCTAGTGCTGCCACAGCATAAGGGTACTGGGTATTAAACCCCAGTCCTTGTACTTGCCTGGCAGGTGCTTAGACTATTATTATGATTTGCGTCTAGTTTCCCCCTAAAGCCTCATGAAGCCAAGGGGTGGGGACTTCTAGAGTTTCAGAGTGACTCATGATCCACTGGGATTATGTGTTTTAGTACTGATGGAATTATGGATCTTAATACTGCTGGGATTATGAGTGTGGTCAGAAGCGGATATCCTGAGGCAGAGAGCCTCAATGTAATGTAAGAGAGACATAGCGACAGACTCTCTCTCTCTCTCTCTCTCTCTCTCTCTCTCTCTCTCTCTTTCTCTCTCTCTTGCTCTCTCTTCCTGGTTGGTCAGTTGCTGTTCCACCGCCATGAACTGGATGCTCTCTGCTCTGTTCTCCTCAGCCTTGGAGCTAGCAGGAAATGGGCTGAAACTTCCAGTAACTGTGAGCTGAATAAACCTTTCTTTCCTTCATTTTGTGTGTTGGGTATTTGTCCCAGCAATGAGAGAAGAGTAACTAAGGCAACTGTTGAGCTATGTCCTCACCTCTGTACTTCCTTTACTCTTTAAGATACTTAAAAAATAATAAGTAATTAACTTATTGCTCAAATGTAATTTTTTATGTATCTAGTACAGGGTTTGCAGGGTCTCACAGATCTGACTCATAACACACCTCTTCTTTGCAGCCTCTGAACCAGTGGAATTACAGGCATGCCACCCTGCTCAGTCTCAGTCTCCCTCTCAGCATAAACTGGGGGTGGGGCTGTCACAGCATGTTGAGAATTGAAAGCAAATATTTTATATGCTACATACTTTATTTATTTACTTATTGTCTTCATTACTTTTTACTCGTTGCTGGGACAAATTCCCAACACTCAAAATGAAGGAAGGAAAGGTTTATGTAGCTCACAATTTGTGGAGGTTTCAGTCCATATTTGGCTGGCCCAAGGCTGAGTGGTACAGAGCAGAGAGCATCCAGTTCATGGTGGCAGAACAGCAACAAAACGGTGGCAGAGGTAGCCAACCCAGCAGCACAGCAGAGAGCAACAGCAACAGCTTTAGTCTGTCTATTACTCTTTATATTACATTCAGGCTCTTCACCTTAGGGTATTCGCCCTAGACCACACCCATAGTCTCAGCCTTACTCAGACCAATAATCCCATCAATACTAAAACACAACCCCAGGGATCATGAATCAGGTCTCAATCTATAGAAGCCACACCCCATGATTGCATGAGGCTTTGGGGGGACAAGTAGATATAAGCCATAACATTTCGCCCATGGAGCCCCAAAGTCTCATACATATCCCTTTGTACAAAAGACATTTGAGTACATCTGGAAGAGTTGCCAAAGTCCCAACAGTTTCAGCATTGCTGAAGAGTCCTAATCCCAAATCTCCTCCAAGATCCAAGGTAAACTCTCATCTGTGAGCTCCTGTACAAAAGAAAAGTTAAACATATCCAACATTCAAAGACATAAGATAAACATTACAATTCCAAAAGTTGCAAACAACAGGGTAATACAAAACATTGGGACCAACACATGTCCAAAATCCTGCAGGGTAAACATTAAATCCCATAGTTTCAACTGGAGCATCCCAAGAAGTCTGCATTGAGTTGTGAGCATCATGCAATTCCACTCCTACAGCACTCTTGGTGGTAATTCCCATGGCTTCTCTCTTAGGCCAGCTTTGATCCCTCTTAGCACTATCCACGTTCTTGGCTTTTCCAAACTTCTGGGGTTTCCACTGAACAGGCTTCTTACACCCAGATTTACACACTTCCCTCTCAGGGGCACACTGCCTGGCCTCTGAGGCCTTCTTCTGAAATCGAGGTGGAAGCCTTCTTAACCTCAGAATTCCCACATTCTGCATACACCTATGTGGATAATGCCAATGGTTGCTGCCAGCTGGAGCAATAGCTGGGCTTCCTTCTCTCTTGGCTGAAGGGGTCCAGGCCCTAGATCACTGAGCACTCTAACTCTGACTCCTAGAAACAAATTCTCCATGCCGGTGACATTTTGGAACATGGTTTGGCTGCTGCCTCCATTCTGATACTTGGGTCTCTGTGGCTTTTTTCTCAAGGCAAAGTCTCTCTCCCTTGCCATTGTGAGGCTGCAAAGGGTGGAGAGCTGCTGCCTCTAGTGATGTCCTCAGGCCATCTTTTCAATTCTCTGGTTCCTTCCAGCAATGGAGATCCTCTTAGCTCCATATTTCCAATCCATAGCTTTCCTGGTATTTCCTTACTGGCCAACTCATATTTTAAATTATCCTTCTTGGCCCTTTGCTCTTTATTTTCAACATAAATCTGACTAGAAGCAACCAATAACAACCACGCCTCCACCCCAGTAGTTTGCCGCTTTGAAATATCTCTTGAAAGATTAATCCGTCTGCAATGCTTAATCTCAGTCTTTGGCAAAGTCTCTGGGCATGAGCAAAATTCCAAAAGACTTTCAGCCAATCCACAGCACAAATCATCTGGAGTCCAGTGACCAATGCGGTCCTTTTTTCCAGCAGAAACCTCCTCACCCCTGTCTTTACAGGCAGGCCTTTCAGTCTTCTGGTCAGAGATCTGACCAGAATCTCCCAAACTGAATAGCCAAATCTGTTCTAGTGCTTTGTTTTTAGTCAACATCTCGGAACTTTTTCTGTCTCTTTCCATAAGACATTTTCAAAAGCTTATAATCCACATTGTCAGGTTAGTCACAGCAACGACCCCACTTCGCTGGTACCAAATACTGTTTTAGTTACTTTTTACTCGTTTCTGGGACAAATACCCAACACTCAAAATGAAGGAAGGAAAAGTTTATTTAGCTCACAGTTTGTGGAGGTTTCAGTTCATATTTGGCTGGCCCAAGGCTGAGTGGAGCAGGGCAGAGAGCATCCAGTTCTTAGCGGCAGAACAACAACAAAACGGTGGCAGAGGTAGCCACCCAAGCAGGGCAGCAAAGAGCAACAGCAACAGCTTTAGTCTATCTCTCTGTCACTGTTTATATTACATGCAGGCTCTCCACCTTAGTATATCCGCACTAGACCACACACATAGTCTCAGCCTTACTCAGACCGATGATCCCATCAGTACTATAACACAATCCCAGGGGTCATAAATCAAGTCTCAATCTATAGAAGCTGCATCCCATGATTGCATGAGGCTTTGGGGGGACAACTAGACATAAACCATCACACTTATTAATTAATTAATTAATGTTCTGGCCAGCTCAGCTTGCTCTAGGGGCAGGGCAGCACATCATGTAGTGTGAGGATAGAACTGTGGTCCCTGCGGTTGCCTAATCTTGGCTAAGCAGGTGCTTTGGATCACTTAGCTATCTCACCAGCCATATGCTACATACATTACATCAGTGATTTCACATATTATTAGCTTTCAAGTAAATTGATCAGATAAGTTTCTTTATGGTCAAACATTGGTTGAGTGCATTAAAGAGGTTTGTATAACATCACTTATGACAGAGGTTCACAAAATGAATTGAGTAGGAATCTATGTATTTATTTGCCATCAAAATTAAGAAAACCCATTTCTTATTATAGACATAATCTATATGCCTGTAAATTTTGGGATTAAGCCAAAGTATTAATAAAATACATATTCTTAGAAAAGTATATCACTTTTAAGCCGGGCGTGGTGGCGTACGCCTGTAATCCCAGCACTTGGGAGGCGGAGGCAGGAGGATCGGTGCGAGTTTGAGACCAGCCTGGGCTACAAAAGTGAGCTCAAG
>PVJA010002464.1:0-42774 GCA_004027025.1 Myocastor coypus | reverse complement strand
TCTGGATTCCATGTAATTATTCAATTTTTTTTTACAAGCCTAGTGACCAGTCAGGCAGCACTAGAGATGATAATACCCTGCTGATTTCCTAATTCTTAATCTATCTTCTAATTTCAATATTTAAGAAATAGATTGATGTTGTAGAAAGAAACTGAAAAATATCTTCCTTACAATAAACACTGAATAAGCTTGGAAACATTTTGGATCTTTTAAATTTACCTATTGCAGAATGTGCAATGCGTTTTAATTAATACTTTGGTTTAATCCCAAAATTTACAGGCATATAGATTATGTGTATAATAAGAAATGCGTTTTCTTAATAGTTATTTCCTTGGGATCATTCATAAAATAAGGTTTATGAGGAAAATAAGATATTTCACTATAAAAGATATAACAATGAAACACCACGTACATATTTTTTGCACATTAATTCAGGATTTTACATTGTCTCTAGCATAATTGTTTTTATTTTCATTTATGTATTTGATACAGGATCTCAGTCCACAGCTTAGACTCATAGTGATCCTAATGACTTTAGTTCTCCCAGTGCTGTATTTACAGGTGTGTGTCACCACACCCAGACTCAGTATCCAGCTCAGTGCACCAGGGGAAGGGTCTCAGTGGCACGTGGTCCCAGAGGTCAAACCTCGGTCCCTGCACTTGCCTAGGCAGGACCGTAGTGCACTGAGCTATCTCACATCCTTCAAACTTTTGTTACCATGGTTGGGTTTGAGCATGTACAAATAATCAGAAAGTGTTTTCCCTACAAAATGACTTCAAGCGTGCAATGAGGATGTAGGGAACACAACCAGCATTAGGTAGCATTTACTCTGAGAATACAGCATCAATATGAATGATATAATATCCCTATCTGCTATATATACGCACACTTGAATTTTCAGTCATTTTACAATTCTAGTCTTCCAAAACTATCAAATATGCCCAAAATGTCTGCATGACCTTTCAGTTGACTAACTTGATATGTTCTCTTTTACTAGTACTGTGTAGGATTGAGAAACATGAGATATCACTAACAAATTAAAACTATAATAAATAAAAGCCATTTTATTTTACCTATAGTTCCTCTAAATATGTTGACAGTGGTATTATATGTATTGTTTAGTTAACTGTCCAGAAAAACTTCATCAAGTATTAATAACTACTTTGCTACTAATATTATAAAGTAATAACCATAATGAAATTATACTCAGGGCCTGCCAAATAACCCAGTGGATTGAAGCACCTGCAGCAGGTACGGTGGCCTGGGGTTCAATCCCCAGACCTGCTGTGCCAGCCTCGCCCCTGGGGTACACTGAGAAGGCAATTCAGACTGAATGTTGTGGCTCATGCCTATAATCTCAGCTTTTGGGACGCTGTAAACAGGTGGATCGCTATGAGTCTGATCTAGTAGTGAGACCCTATAGAAAATTTCCCTTAAAAAAAAAGAAAAGAAAAAATAGAATCCAAACAACAAAAACAAAACCTATTTCCTGAGTTGATAATTTTATCTATTTGACTTAAACTCTAAATTACAGAGTGTGCTAAATATATGTTTTCCCTTTCTATTGTGCTGAGTTGTAGAATACATTTGTCTCTTCAAAACACTTTCTACAAATCAGATTATTTTGTTTGTTGTGCAGATAAACATGACTACATTGTGCAAAGGGATGCAAATAGCCCTGGAAATGTGTCATTTCCTGACTCTCTTTTTAGAAGGGAGATTCTGGACTGTGTCTCTTGCTTCCACCATTCCTCCTGGTCGTCCTAAGCACCAGATGGTCTCCCCCAGCTGTGAGAAGCAGCCCACAGAGTTGGTAAACCACAGCATGGGAAGAGCTGGGTTCCAGATGTGAGCTTCAAACTGAGGGCCTTCCCCACTCAGCCCTTTTCCTGACAGAAAAGTCACTTTCCATTTCTTAGTCCCTCTTACACGAAGCCTCTTTTCACCCAGCCAACATCACATCCTAACGTGCCTAAAGGCTTTTCAGGAAAAGGCATAGAGCTCAGCAGTCACAGCGCCTACCTGGCAAGTGTAACATCCTGAGCTTGAGTCCCAGAAAAGAAAAAGAAAGAAAGAAAGAGAGAGAGAGACAGACAGACAGAGACAGAGACAGAGACAGAGACAGAGACAGAGAGACAGACAGAGAGAAAGAAGGAAAGAAAGAAAGAAAGAAAGAAAGAAAGAAAGAAAGAAAGAAAGAAAGAAAGAAAGAAAGACAGAAAGAGCTTTGGAATTTAAACAATCCTATCAAAATCTCAAAATCTAGCCATCCAGGGCTAGGGATATAGCTCAGTGGCTTAAACACCACCCTGGTAAGCAAAGTTCCAGAGTTCCATCCCCAGTATCAATAACAAACAAACAAACAACAATAACAGCAACAACAAGAACAAAAACCCAGACAATATCCATCTATTCATTTCATATATATAATGTAATAATGAATTAAATATTTCATCTGAATTCATTAAAATATTTCCAATGTTAGCTTTACTTTAATTATTATTTTTTTGGACTGTCTATAGAATCTATAGGGTCTCAATATATAGATCAGACTTGTAGTGATTCTCCTGTTTTCAGCCTTCCAAGCACTGAGATTATAGGCCCACACCTCCACACCCAGTCTCTCAGCACAGCACAAGGATCAAATCCCCAGCCCCTGAATCTGCATATGTAGGCACTTAAATTAATTATATTTCTCAATCATTGATGTATCTGAAGTTAATTTCTGGAGTGTAAAATCTGTCCATTTGCTTATGTGAAGATTTCCTCATAATTTATTTAATGGGGTCTATTAAACTGTGGTTTCCTAGGTTGTTATTTATATTCAATAGGGCAACTCTACACAGTAATTTTCAACCATATTTAAAAGCAATTAAGTGGAAAATATATGGGAATCTCCTTTTTGTCATTGCGTAAATGTATTCAATATATTGTCTCACAGAGAAAATGAGTCTGATCTCTGTCAACCTAACCCTACTTTCATTAATTATATGGTGTGATGAATGTATTTAATATTTTGCATTTCAAATTTTTCTGTCAATCTCTACTACAAGAATTTAGTGGTATAAATTTCTGAGCAGCAGACAATGCTTATTGAAATGCAATAAAATTATTTTTAAAATTTCCACAAAAATAGAGATATGTAACTCTCCAAAATTTATAGAAAGATCAATATTAAACTGATGTGAGAATTTTGAGGATGATCAAAATATCACTGGAGTGAATCAACACACCTATTTAACAAATGATTGTCTTATAAGCACCTGTGTGTATGTAGATAAAACCCAGACCTTTGGGGGAATAATTTGGCTGATTTAATATTAAGTGCATCAATTTCCAAAATCCTTTCCTAACCATAAACCTTAAATTTCATCATAATGGGGACTAGGCAGATAGCTCAACATTCTAAGCACCTGCCTGGCAAGCACAAGGACCTTGGTTTGATCAGCCGGTGCCACAAGCCCCATCAGCCTGAACCAGGCAGCCTGAAACTGTGCGTGGTGGTACACACCTATAATCCCAGTACTAGGGAGCTTGAGATAGGAAGATCACGACAAGTCTAAGCTGCATAGTGAGACCCTGTATCAAATACATAAATCTAAAAAAAAAAAAAATCTCATAATGTCAACATTGAACTTAACTACTGAATTAACTTAATTTGCTTTCCTTTTCATTGAACTGGTTTGTGAATCCTAGAAAGAATTAAGTGCTTGAGCTTAAGTTTGTCTATAAATACTATTACAAGAAAGTAATACTTCCCATTCATTAAAATGGGTAAAAGCGTGGACCATGGCAAGTGTTATTGAGAATATGCAGAAAAGAGGCTATTATGCCCTGTTTGGTGGAGTGAGAAAAGGTCTCTCAGCCTCTTTGGGAAAAATATTTTTTCAGATTCTCAAAATGGTAAGGGGACCAGTAACATAGCTCAGGGGATTAAAGCACCTACTTAGGCAAGCTTATGTAAGTATAGCAACCATGGTTCAATGCCTGGCATCACGTGCTGTGCCAGCTCCACTCCGTGGTTGTGCTGAGCTGGCCACAGAGTCCAGGTGTTCCTGTAAGCCCAGTGCTGGGATGCTGAAAACAGGAGCATCATTATAAATCTGAGCTGCATAGTGAGGTGTTGTACCATCCAAATACATTTAAAAAGAGAGAGAGGGGCCCGGTGGGATGGCTCAGTGGTCTAAAGCGCTTGCTTGGGAAAGCTTGGGCAGCTTCAGGGACTGTGGTTCGATCCTTGGCACCACATGCTGCGCCAGCCCTGCTCTCGGGGCAGGCTGAGCCGGCCATAAAAATGAGTGAATAAACAAAGGTTCTGAAACAAGAAAAAAAAAACAAATAAAATAAAAAAAAAAAAGAGAGAGAAAAAAAGATGTTTATGTTTCAATTACAGTATGAGATGTTAAACCCACTTGTGTTAGTTACTTTTCTACTGGTTGCTGAGACAAATACCCAACACTCAAACTGAAGGAAGGAAAGGTTTATTTAGCTCACAGTTACTGGAGGTTTCAGTCCATATTCGGCTGGCTCCAAAGCTCAGTGGAACATGGCAGAGAGCAGCAGTTCATGGCAGCGGAACAACACCCATGGGGACAGAAGAAATGGAACAACCAGGGAGCAGAGAGCAACAGCTCCAGTCTGTCTCTGTCTCTTTTTATAATAGATTCAGGCTTTCCACCTCAGCCTATCCACCTTAGGCTGCACCCATAATCCCAGAAGTACTTAAAATGCATAATCTCAGGGATCATGGATCAAGTCTCAAACTCTAGATCAGTACTAAAACACATTAATCCCAGTGACTCATGAAGCAAGTCTCAATCTATAGAAGACCCCACCCAATGACTTCATGAGGCTTTGGGGGGACAACTAGACATAAACTATAATACCCTTGGTCATTAAGCCAAGAGCTATTTATCTGTGTCTACACACCACTAATTATACACACAATATTCATAGATCTGTTTAATACCAATTCAAAAGTTGTCATCACAGATTGTCATGGACTGATAAAAAATAAAGTGTGTAAAACAACCAAATAATATTCATTAGTAAAATTAAATAATGTACTGATATATTAAATTTCATGCTATCCATAAAACTGTCTATAACACAAAACTAAGCAGATATACAATTGTCATAAAGCATTCCATCAATTAAGTTCTGCAAATTTGTTTACTTTAATCCTAGAATCACAAAATGAAAATCCTGCCATCCTCTCCCATATTTAGATTTTCTTGTCTTTTCAACTGTTTCATGTAAGAAAACCAATTCCATTTAAGTCAACAATGGAAATAACTGAGACAATGGTATCATAACGTTGGAAAGCATGAAGTAATGAGATATTATACAAGCAAAACATTTAGAGGAATACTGTAGGTGTGCAGGAGCTATCATAGTGCCAACACTGACTCAGTAGAGAGAGGTCATGAATTGTCTTAAAAATAGGTTCTAAAAAATGGAAATTGATTGCATCAATATGGGTTGGGGTTAGATCCATAGGTGGGTTGTTCAATAAATAAATTTGGGAAATAGTATCCCCAGATTTATCATTATTGAAATACAATCACACTAACTCTGCAGAGATAAGCATTATATAATGCAAGAGACTCTAAAACATACAATGAGATTGTCTATAAAGCAAAAGCAAAAAAAAATTACATTATCTCTTTATTCTTGAGCTAAGTGCTTCCATTTCATCTAATACTGCAACCACTAAAATGCACTTTCTGCTTCATTGCAATTCACTGCAAATGGCCCAGATCAACATTCTGAAATTTTAAGTAGATTCTTTAGGTTTCTAATAGGATTTCGGTACATAACCTCCCTATCCAAGTTTCTGCTTCACTGAACAATATCTCAGAGTTAAAATATTAAATAGTATAAATATTAAACACAAAGTTTCTCCAAGGACAAAAATTACAACACAAAGCACTTTGGAAAACCAAAAAATAACAAAAGAAAAATTGCCTACTGGGTCATCAATTTCACTGTTTTGAAACAAAAGTGTTCATTTACATTATTTAGTTCATTGTTTCTTTTATAGAACTGATACTCTGGCATGTTGGCCTTCTGATAATCCTGGGTCAATGTGTCCAAGTATTTTCCTTTCTTCTTTTATTCAACTTACTATAAATTCTTGAGGCATTTAAATACTGTCCACTGTCCATGAAGAGACTTAGAAAGCTATGTCCACCTTAAGGCTATGCTAGAGCTTTTCAGAGAATCTCATCACTGAGTAAGCACAGACTTAGCTTCTGAGAGCTTATGCTTGAGAGTAAACCAGACAGAGAAATGCACCTCAGGGGAACAATCCATGTAAGCCCTCCAGGACGCTTTTCTCAAATGCAAGTTGCAGTTTTGCACCCTTGAATGTGTAATGGGTGGGGTCTTGCTGATTCCTGCAGTGCCTCCAAGTTGTGTTTCCTAGAGACCTGTTGCAAAGTCACTGGCTTGATTCTTAGTGCCAGTCACTTCTACCACCACTGGTGCTCTTGCTCGTTTCCCAGGCAAAGCCATTCTTTCTAAAGGTTTCACAGGATGTTTCCTTAGAATATAAAGAAATGCATATATTTGGTCTCTGAGTTCTTTGCTCTAACATTCATTCCTTTATCCCAGTCCCTGAACCTTTGAATTTCTGGGGCATCTTCTGTCTTAGTGAGGCAACCAACCCTTGAATAGGGGCTGGCCATTGAAGTCATCAATTTGTTTCAATTCTACTGTGCATTCATTTTTGAAGAAGGAAAAGGACTGATTACAGAGTTATTAATGGATTATGTGTGTGCAGCAAAACTTTCATGAAACATCTGTTTGGGGTTTTGAACCTAGAAGTTCCAGGATGATGACATTCTCGGGGGAAAGTATGAATCAATGTCCCATTCTTTGTAACTTAACCTTTCTGACTCAAGCAAGGCTGTTAATCAAAATACTTTAGGTCTTTAAGTACCTCTTCATAGGATTGAGAATAAGATGACAGTTTAGTAAACTGGAGATCTTACTTTGAAGTTGGTGTCATAAATGAGAGACTGTGGTAGTTAACTGAAAATCCACCTTTGGTGTATAGGGTACAAGCAATAATCTTGTTCTTCAAAACGAACATTTAAAAGTGAATCAATAGCTTGGAGCCTAGATGGAATAAAAAGGGAAAGGAGAAGGAAGCCTTGCTTCTGCCTCTTCTGAGGTGTCCCAGTATTTGCCATTACCTTTGAAAGTCTTGCTCCAGGCTTCCAGAACAGACTCTGACTTACTTAGATGGACTCACATGGGTCTGGGGCCTATGAAGTGATCTTAATGCTATGAACTATTGTCTGGTTGTATTTTTAAAAACATATTAATTATTTATTTACTATAGGATTTTGCTATACATCACAGACTCTTAGTGATCCTTCTGTCTCAGCCTCCCCAGCATAGAGATTACCACACCTGGTTTTGGTGCTGCATTCGAGGCTGGCAGGACATGTGTTAAGGTAGATCAAACACCGGTCCTTGTACTTGCCATGCTTAGACTTAGACTGCTAAGCCATTTCCTCAGCTCTGCCTGGATTCTTTAATATCTAGCCTGCAAAGGGACTTTCCACATTTTTCTACCTCTGACTCTATAAGAAGCATTATAAGGTTATCTTGCAAAACCCTACATTATATACATACATGGTACATGTAATTTTTTTCTGGAAGAAGTTAACGATTCCTTTCTCAGTGACATGTAAAATTTTGCACATATCTTCTGACTGTCTTTTTTTTTTTTTTTTTTTTTTTTTTTTTTTTTTTTTTTTTTTTTTTTTTTTTTTTTTTTTTTTTTTTTTTTTTTTTTTTTTTTTTTTTTTTTTTTTTTTTTTTGGTGATAGCAGGGTTTGAAGTCAGGACCCTGTGCTTGCCAGGTAAGCAACTTATTTACTGAGATATTTCCCTGGCCCTCAATAAAATTGTTTAAAGTTGGTCTGAATTGTAAACTTGGAGTACAAAACTGAGTACAGTAATTTACAAAAAAAATATAAAACAGTTTATTTCTTGTAGTATTAAGTTGGCATCTAAATTCACATTGGTATTGTTTGAAATAACATAAAGCAACATTTGAGGCACATATACTCTGGTTATGATAACTTCACCATGTAAAAGAGGTAAAACAAAAGAGAACTGACAAGAATAAAGTTACTAAAATACCATATAACTATAAATTTTAAAAGCCAGGAAAAATACAAGGGTATGTACTTCTAGTAGACTTATGCAAATTAAAATTTGATGAACAGGGCTGGGGAGATAGCTCAGAAGTCTAAGGGTAAGGACCCGGGTTCAATTCCTGGCACAGCATATAAGCAAGCCTGGCAGCAGCTGCACCCAGCTGTTCACCAAGACCAGGCAGGCATGGTGGCACATGCCTGTAATCTCAGTGCTGGGGAAGCTGAGACAGAAAGATCAATAGCAGTCCAAGTTGCATAGTGAGACCCTATGCCAAATAAACACAATTTTAAAATACAAAAAATAGATGAATATTATAGCTAATCAAAGAATTCAAATAAAATAAAAAAAAAACTTACTTAGAGGTAAAATGGGAATGATCATATCTTCAATAATCCAGCACACTGTTTTGATGACAGACCAGAGTCAAGTTAACTTAGATTTACAGTAAAGTCTTCCCAAATTTTCCCCCAAAAAGAGTCAGACAATATGTATGTTAAGTTTGAAGGCTATAGTCATTGTCAGAGTTTTCTTTATATGCTGAGTTTCAACTCTCCAGTGTATAAGCAAAGATGATAATTAATATTTGTTTACTCATTCATTCATTTACTCATTCATTTACTAAAGCGGTTTTAAGCAAGGTTTAGTAAGGCCATAGTTTCCCCATCCATGAAAATTCTTAGAGCTTTATGGTCAATAAGCTTACATGTAATAGCGCTGATATTTAAATGGCCTTAGTAAGATGAGATTGCATCAACTTGCTAGGCAGAGATGGTTTACTTTATCTTCCCCTTTCCTGTCTGACAGAAGTGCACACATGCAGGATGAAGCAAGATAAAGTTCACACAGGATGCTTTGTGGTGGCCATGGTTTCTGGAACCATGCTATTGTATTTGTTTATTTATTTACTTACTTATTTACTTATTTACTATCTTTTTGAAGTAGGGTCTCGCTATTCAGTTCAGGCTGGCCTTGAGCTCACCTTTGTAGCTTAGGTGATCTCAAAATCACGCCAATTTTCCTGCCTCAGCCTCCCAAGTGCTGGGATTACAGGCATGCACCACTGTGCCTGGCACATGTTTTTATCTTTAGTAAACTTCTTCCTCATCAGATTTGCTTTGTCCCACCTCCTAATTGTTCTGACATAAAATGAAAAAAAGTAGAGTATTAGAAAGAGATCTATAATAAGAAGTATGGTTTTTATAAAAAAGAGATTGATATTTTATTACCTAAAAGGTTATAACATAATAAAAGTCAATTAATATTTTTCTTTTCTTTTTTTTTATGCTGTGGTCAGCTCACCCTGCCCTGGATGTGCAGCTGGCAAAGTATGCAGTGCTGAGAATCAAATTACAGTCCCTGCAGCTGCCTAACCTTGCCTAAGCAGGTGTATTAGACTGCAGAACTATCTCACTGGACCCAAAGTAATATTTTTCAAAGAAAGATTTATCTGTTATATTATCTATCAGCTTAAACCACGTTTAAAATATTATTAATGGAAGTAACATTTTTTAAAAAGACAAGTTTCTATGGTATTAATAACGATCTTGGGGCCAGGGAGAGAGATCAGTGGAATAAGTGCTTGCCTGGCAGGCACAGGCCTATAATTGCTATATCTATCATAAGATACTATTTTTATTGACCAGGAAATGCCAGTGAGTCAAAAATTGCAAGTTAGTTGGTGATGACCTAAACTGCTATAGGTAGGACCTAAACAACTTTCAAAAAAAGAAGTAGCTCCATGAGAACAGAGGCTTTCACCCATCAACACCCAATTAAGATTGATATGGATTCATACTTCTCAGAGGGGAACAGGCAGGAGACTAAGGTGTGGGGAGCTGGCTGGGCAATGGGCATGACCTATTGATAGTGGAGATTAGGGAAGACATGGAAAATCTACCTCCAGTGCTTTGCACCTGTGATCAATCAGCAAATGTTGTCTTCCACTCTCATGAGAATTCAGGAAGGCTTTTGGCAGGACTGTGTAGACCTACAAGAGAGAGCCGAGGTTACCATCTTGGCTGCTGGGCTTGCTCTCTCACGGTGGTCCAACATCATCTTACAATGTGCACTGATTTTCACTTTTCAGTGGCCTGCACTTTGTCTGTAGATTATATTTTTTCCCTGCCATTAGTAAATGTAAAGCCTATCTTTATTGCTTGTTTGTTCCAATTCTCTAAACAAGAAAAACCTATAGAAAATCTCTATAGAGTCCGCAGACTACAGTAACCATTTTAGTCATTCTTTCTATGTTACAGCACTGAAGCATATAACATATGTCAAATTGGGAAGAAAAAATGATAATCTAGCTCAGTTTGGGAGATACCATGTGCAAACAGCCAATGGAAGTTCTGGCAAGGACCCCACAACATAAGGTGGGAAACATACAGGGTGAAGAGGTCACAACATGAGACTCAGAAGAATACCAGAGTGATACTCTCTCTGATATCAGCTTGTTCTCAAAGGCTGCACCTTGAGAGCTACTTTAATTGTTTCAAAAGGTAACTTTTCCAATTAACTAAAGATTCCTCACTGGATTTCAGTTTTTAAACGTCCCACCATTTCTCATATCACCTTACAAAAGATCAACCTTTGCCGGGCGTGGTGGTGCACGCCTGTAATCCCAGCACTCGGGAGGCTGAGGCAGGAGGATTGGTGCGAGTTCAAGACCAGCCTGGGCTACAGAAGTGAGCTCAAGGCCAGCCTCAACTGCATAGCAAGACCCTGTCCCCTGTCTCAAAAAGAAAAAAAAAATATCAACCTTTGCTACTTATACTTTGGGGAACATATCCAAACAGTAATACCCAGAAAATACTTTGCAAAAGCTTTTGTATTCAAGGGGCTGTGGAGACATCTCAGAGGTACAAGTGCCTGCCTGGCATGTGCAAGGTCCTGAGTTTGAGCACCGGTTCGGCAAAAAATAGATTTCATATTATATGTAGTGATACTAAAATAAAGAATGCTTGATTGGGAATACAAAAATTCCAAATAAAATTTTATACAGAATAATGTGAATGGAATAATCTTTAATGTTCTTAATAGCATCAGTTATAAATTTTAGCAATAATATCAAATCTTAGAATGCAAACATAGACCACTAAAACACGTTTTGGCAAATGTAACTTGTGGTCATAGTGTTTGACATGCAGCAGAAAATGCACTCATTTGTCCCTTTTCTTCGCTATATTGCCAAATCTTCTTGGTGCAATTTTATGTGACAAACATTATTTCTGTGAAAAGTATCAGCCAGATCCACTTAAAATTATACATGAGCACAGCCACACACTCAGACATACGCATTTCTTTTCATCGAATAAAATTGTGCTGGACTCATGGATTTTGAATGGCTCACTGATGTGATTGTTACTTAAGGAGTTAATTAGCCTCTATCTGCTCAATATTGTATTCAATTGATGAAGGTGCTATTTTTTGAATATTGTTTAATATTGCTGCAAAAACCCAAATATTGAGTGTGTCATAATTGAATTATATAGTATGTATCCAGTTACAGTATTGTATTTCTGAAAAGGAATAAAAAACAAATGGCATGACAAGAGAAATGAGATCTGTGTTGATAGCAAGGAAGAGCACTTTAAGAGAGTTAATGACAATGTGTCTTTTATTATATCATTTTCTTATATCAATAACACTACAAGGGGCTGGGGAGATAGCTCCGAGGCACAAGTGCCTGCTGGGCAAGTGCAAGGTCGTGAGTTCGAACCCTGGTCCCACAAAAAAAAAAAAAAAAAAAAATAACACTACAAATTATACCATTCCGTGTAAATATCCAACTTAAACAATACTACATTAAATGTAAAATTTAAAGTTAGTTGTTATTAGTTCATTATTGTGCTTTACAGTGTTAGAAATTTATTTTTTCAAGTTTCTGTGAAGAGAATTTCTGGTGCTTTAGTACACTTGCAGATGTGCAAATTATTATGTAGTGTAGAAGTCTTCATATTTGTCTTATGGTATATTGCACAAAGTTATATTTAACTGATCAAATTTATGTGAAATTATGCCTATAGTTTTGCTTTATATTTCTAAAACTATTTTGTTAAATTAATATTATTAGTACTATTGTTTTGAAGTACAAGGTCCAGGACCTTGCTAATGTTAGGCAAATAATTCACTAGTGAAATTGATCTCTGGACTTTCTAAGTCTTTATCTTAAATATTTGTGTAATATCTGTGTGAACCTATATTAGAATGATATCTAATTCTGAGATATCAAATCCTTTCAAAAACATGAGTTAGACTGGATGTGGTGGGGCACACCTGTAATCCTAGCTCTTGGGAGGTTGAAAACAGGCCGATCAATGAGTCAGATCTATGTAGTCAGATGCTGTAGACCCTGTACTAAATAAAAATAAAAGAATATGATCCAATGTATACCATAAATATTTACTTAATCAAAGTTAATTCTGTCTTTATGATGTTTTAGGAAAGTTCCTTTATCAAATGACTTTATGACAATTCTACATTTAAATTTTTTTTGTTTTCATTTCTTTGTGGTACAGGGATTGAACTCAGGACCTTGTGCTTGCCATGCAAGCATTTATTCTGTTGAGCTATCTGTCCAGCCCCTAAAATTCATTCTTAAATATAAGAAATTAATTCTCATTGCTAAAGCATCAATGTCATATTATCAAGAAAACTATTTTATTTGAATTATCTAAAATGATTCCAGGACTTTTCTGTTTTTCAATGAGCTTACATAGTGTCTTTTTCTGGTAATGTAAAACAACAAAAAATATTCCTTTAATTTAAAAAATTGGTTGTCTTATCCCTTCTCAAGTTATTAGTGCTGAAATAACCTCTGTATGATATAAGATCATCTGAAAACTTTAAATTATAAATAATGACTTCATAAATATAATGAGAACATATAATTAAATATTTTGTTTTAGAAATGATTTTAAGTGGAAATACAATAATTGTAATGTTTGTTGTTTATATGATAGGAAATCAAGATATGAGAAATATGTAAAAATCAAATCTATTAATAATTCCAATTCTTCAACTATTATTCTCTTCTATATTTTGAGAATTTCATATACTTCCATTATTTTAGTGTTTGTAAAGCAACAGATTTTATTTTACTTTGAAGAACAGGTATTATTCCTCCTCTCTATTTTGATTTCATTTTCCTAGTTCCCCACCCCACCTTATTTTTGAGATACCTTCAGTTTGTAGTAGGGGCTGACCTTGAGTTCTCTATACACTCCAGGTTTGCTTTGAACTCATTGTAATCTTGTGCCATAGCCTACTGAGTGCTGGAATTAGAGTCATGAGCTACCACACATGGTTCTTAGTCTCCTTTCTTTCCTAGAAAATCTTAAGTTATTTTTAAACATGTTTTTAAGATATTCTGAAAATTCTCTTCCACTTGAATATTAATATTCATGCTTCAAATGTAATATATTAATTTATTCCAATTTACAAATTAAGTGAAAGCATTATGAGCATCACATCTGATACTATCTTAAATTATTCATTATTAAAAAGTAATATGTGGTACCTTTAATGATAAGTGATATATACATTATTTTGTAAATATGTTCTTCCTGTGAATACTATAAATATTATGTGGTAAGGAAATCAATAACACTATGCTGAATTCTTTTTAATTATATTTTATTTTGTTCTTCTTTGCTTTATTTCTGAGACTGACCTGATTCTATTTCATTGGTTACTATTAATACTTAAAGTAGGTCTTAATGTAAGTAGCTCCGGTAGAAAACATAGTCTTTTATGTTCTTAAAACAATATTAGTTTGGTAGATGAAACAAAACTCTTAGACAGTAATTTTGCCACTCAAATTATCTTACACTAAAACATGGAAAGATGATGACATGGTAATTCTATATTGGCGTAGAAGTAGGGACGTATGCTCTTTCAAATCATAGTACTTCAGCGTAAAATCAGACGAAGGAAAATACACGATGGAAAGTAGAATCGGAGCATCTGGATGCTAGTGGGAAGTCATCCCTTCTGCTTTTCCACTGACAACAAGTAACTAAATAAGTGGGTCAGGGACTATGGTAGGCATTAAATTTCTGGGGATTGGTGAACTTTGCTACTTTTGTTTTGGTACTGTTCTCTTGTAAAGAATGTCTACAGGTCCATAAACATATTCTGAAATTTAGTTATTTACACAATACAATGATAGGAATCTTGGTATTCTGGGTTTAAATAGACCATTGAACTAAAGCTGATGAATTTTATACTGCAAAGAGTTCACAGTAGTTCAATGTTTGCATAGTTATGTGCTTAAAATGACTAACTTATTGATAAAATCTGACAATTAGCAAATTTATTAAAAAAATATTAGATCACAATAATTATGTGATGAAGACAGAGAGTAGTGTTCTATTTCTTGTATAAGTACAAGAAGACTGCATTATTACAGGAAAAGTTGAGACTACATAAGTCACAAATGTAATTTACAGTTTCCATGTTCAAATATCCAAATATTGAGCATGTCATAATTGAATTATATAGTATACATCCAGTTACAATATTATGTTTACTTAAAAGGAATAAAAAATAAATGGAATGACAAAAGTACCTCTACACCCAATTTCAATTTCTGTTGGGGGCGGAGACTGTACTTCAGGTGAAGGATAAACACTGGCCGGCTAGCTCTGCCTAAACAGGCACTTGAGTCTGCTGAGCTATCAGGCCAGCCCAGAACACAGATCTCTTTGATTATAAGTAAATGGATAGCAAGTTTTGGGAATTTCTGTTTATATAACAGGCTGATGAAGTCTATAGCCCAGACACCAATCTTTCTATAAAATCTTTGAGAAATTAGCATGAAGGTATTGATTAAAAAAATAATATTATTGATCTACTCATTCACTTAAAACCTTAATGCATGCACTATCTTTTTCTTCACAGTAACTTAAAATAAAATAAAGTTTATTTATTGTATAAGGTACATAGTTAATCATGATCTCATTAAAGGAATTAAAATTATTTTAGCTAATAAAACAAAATTAAAATAAAAATTGTCTTAAGCATTTGCGCAATTATCAATTATTAACTGAAAGATACGTAAGTATGTTATACATATTTTTATTTATTTATTTATTTTTTGTCTTTTTGAGACAGGGCCTCGCTATGCAGTTGAGGCTGGCCTTGCGCTCACTTTGTAGCCCAGGCTGGTCTTGAACTTGCACCAATCCTCCTGCCTCAGCCTCCGGAGTGCTGAGATTACAGGCATGAGCCACCACGCCCAGCTTATCATACATACTTCTAAACACTCTACATTTGTTGCTTTCTATACATGGTTTGACAGAAAGATAAGAAAGAATAAAATTGATCACTATCAGAGGCTTGGGGTGAGGCTCAGAGGATCAGCTCTTAACTTACATGCCTAAGGTTCTAGGTTCTTTCCCTGGAACCACATGTATACGAAATCAATACTAAAAAATAATAAAAAGTAAATGATAATAAATTATCACTGTGATGTGCTGAAAAATTTAGGATTGTTGTAAATGTTTCACACTGTTTAGAGAAAATAAATTTATAGTCATTCAGATATCTAGCATTTAGCAGGAATTTAAAATTTTGTAGATGTGAAAAATTTTGGTAACAATCATTAAATACTATTGAAGCACTATTCAACTTAAGCTAAATTAGGCACATATAATTAAATATGTCCAAAAGTTGATTGCTATAGCAAAATACCTAAGCCTGAATATATGTAATTCAGAACAAGTGAAAGTATGAGATAATTTAAGATTTTAAGACAATGTGACTTTCTAAAATTTACTTGTCATGCTTGTAAGATAGCATTTACTATATTGTGCCTCAGTCAAGAAAGTAGAGCTGAAATCAATAAACACAGCTCAAAACAAACAAAAAGAGATGAAGAAACCTGGAGATACAGATCAAAGTCGGTGGAAAGGCAATACTAATCACATTAAATTATGATATAATTCTAATTTCCTTTTCTGTTTTGTTAACTATCCTCTTTCACTGGTTTTCTTGCTACTTGGCTGCTGTGAATGAGTTTGTGGAAAGGTAAAGGAACTCAGAAAGAAAAGGAGGAAGGCACAGGGATTTGTTGTACACTGCATAAGAGATTCCAATATGTTGGAATAAAGAACATTATTCAGATGACATAAATCCAGATTAGCTTTCCTTGCTTAAGATATTAGGCCAGATGTGGATTAACATGCAGAATATGGTTGATTTCTTTAGAACAGTGTTTCATAGTTTGAAACAATGGGCAGTATGAAAATTCTTGTGATGAATTCTGCTCTTCAATCAATGTAAATATATTAAATAATATTGCCTTTGGAAATACAAGATTGTTCTCTGTCATTTTTAAAATAAATGCTTGCTTCATTGCTCCACAGTAAGCATCTTCCTACTTCCCAGTTAGCATAGAATCAATGAGTTTTCTATGCATTTCTTATTCAATACATAAGGCTGAGTATCAGAGATTTCCCAGTTAAAAATACTGAAATTTAAATGTAATCAGACGTATGAGGCAAAAGCTTGTCTAAAATATAGACAAGTAGTAATTACAATAAATACTTTCATTTTCTTTTGAACAGTCAGTCTAAATCAGTAATCTCTTGATCGTCACAGCTGTTTTTTTTTTTTTTTTTTTTTTTTTTTTTTTTTTTTTTTTTTTTTTTTTTTTTTTTTTTTTTTTTTTTTTTTTTTTTTTTTTTTTTTTTTTTATTTAGCATCTGTCAGTCTTTCTTTGAATACATACTGACCCAGTTTCAATAGTTGATCATCTTCCTTTCTTTCCAGTTTTTTCCTTCTAATATTGAGTACTACCCTCAGGGTTCTATACAAGCTAAACAAGAACACTATGACTGAACTACTTCTTCAATAGAACTGAAAGATTCATTAATTTAATTTTTACATTCTTACTAAGGTGCCCAAACTGGCTTCAAATTTTTGGTCATTGTGACTAAGGTTCCTAAGATGATCTTTATCTCTGATGATAAGGTGCATCACACTGACAAACCCAGGGGTCTCATTTGCCATGAAGAAAATGGTTATATAGAACTATAAAATTATATGATATGCAGTCTTGAGATTTTTATACTTACTCTCAATTTTCTATCATAACCATTTTGAAATCAGAATATGGATATGTTGAAACAAAAGCATGTGGATAGAATTACAGTAATGGTTTAGCATGACAAAGCTTGGCAGAATGTTTTTGTTCAATTTCTAAATGAAGTTTAAAGACAATTCCATTTCATTTGTCCATGAAAATGGAAAATTGCTCATAATTACTTTCTACTCTAATCTCTAAAGTTAGTTTGTCGATACGAGTGTTACTAATGATTGTATTCTATCATCAACGTTTATTACAGTTATTGATAATGATAATGAACCTAATTATGGATCCTATAAACATTTTGAAATTGAAATGTGAATATAGACTATTAGTTTGAATCCTAGGCTTATAATAAATTATTATATGACCCTAAGCAATTTTTGGAATGTTCATTTACCAAAATATAATTGAATACATAAAATAAAGGGAGGGTGTACCATTACAATCGTTTCAATACTTTCTACTAAAACCACAGTAAGAAATATAAAAAATTACTGGAATTCTGCATTCACAAAATGTGAATATTTTCTGAGTATCACAAAATCTTCCAACATTTGTAATCACTGAAATTGATTTAATTTCTTCTATTTTTTTTTTCTTATGCACTTAGGACAGAGGATGCAGGGTCTATTGGTTCTCACTACATAGATGGGACTCAGTGATCCTTCTGGTTTCAGACTCCCAAGCACTGGGATTATAGGCGCGCCATCATGCCTAGTCTCAGTCACCATCTTGTGTGCCCCGGGGGCAGGGACAGCAGGTCGCTGTGCTTTGCCCAAGCAAGCGCTTTAGTCCACTGAGCTATAATTTCTCCTGTTTCTTAAAGGAATTTCACTACAAAACTGTGGATGGTTTTTGTTGTTTATTTCTTGTGTGTGTTTGTGTGTTTTATATTTGAATTTTATTAAGTGTACTAACTTTGTGCAAGCACCCAACAAAATATTCTGCTTCCTTGTTGGTAAATGACACGTAAACTTTATACCATTAATAAAACTGGTAATATTTGACTGGTGTGGAGTACATTGAGTTGCTCCTTTCTGGGAAGCCATCCAAGGCACACATGCAGAAAATGTCACCTTGAGAGAAAACGTTTTACTTTTCCTGTTTCAAATAACTGTTTTAAAATATTTTCCCATAAAATACTCTTCCATCTCATATTAACATTGTATTTTATAAAAGCATTTATTGCAGGAAATGCATCAATCTCAGCCTTTGCTTCTTGTGTTTATATAACTATTTTTTCTGACCATTAAAAATAAAATGGTTCAAAACTTAAAGATAAATAAAGTAATGTTTGCAGATGACAGATGACAATTAAAAGCTCTTAAAAGTAGTATTTAGATAACTCAACATTTTCTTATTTAAAACTATAATTTTCAAATGTTTTCTATAAAAGCATACAAAATGTTTTATGACTTTGCTAAATTAAGTCCATAATCATATTGGTAGAAGATGAAAAGATGAACGGAATATATTGTCCGTTGATACAGTGAAAGGTTGTGATTCCATTCATGATGCCGTGTATGGTAGAAAAGGCTTGAGATGGAAATTAAATGCAAATAATGTGTTGCTAAATGTGTTAAATTATATTATTACTGAAACTAACTCTCCCTTTACTGGCTTATAATTGAAAAACTTTTCAGACTCTAAGATCACTGTCATTCCACTTAAATTCTCCACAACTATTTGAAATTAATCAGTGTTAGGGTATTTTCTTCAGATAATACAGATCTATTTCATATCAATTTCACTACATAAACAAAATTTTCATGCCATGTTAGATATTTTGAAATGTATTCTATAGACCTGGGGAGATAGCTCAGTAGAATAAGTGCTTGTTTGGCAAGTGCAAGGGCCTGAGTTCAATCCCTGGTTCTGCGATAGATAGATAGATAGATAGATAGATAGATAGATAGATAGATAGATAGATAGACAGATAGATAGTATTCTATGTATGTTTCTTTATATGTGTATATGCTGAAAATAGGCAAAAAAGTTACTAGCTGGAATAGCAAATGTAAAGAAATCCTTTCATTCTTATTGGATACTGTGCCCTGCAGGATGATCTGACTCTGCTAGCAAGGTTGAGGCATATGGAGGCACTTACATGCTAAAATCATAACAGTGGTAGGGCTGGGTGTGGTGGCACATGCCTAATCGAAAGACTTGGTGGGTTTAGGCAGGAGGGTCAGCCTAGGCTACAAAAATGAGCTCAAGGCTAGCCTGAACTACATAATGAGATCCTGTCTCAAAAAGACAAATAAGTAAACAAACAAACAAATAAATAAAATGATATCAGTGGTTTTAACAATTTCCACTTCTGGAAGAAGAAACATTAAAGATTTGGAAGTCATGACATTCTCATGGAAATTAGTTCTATGAGCACCGTGACAGCCTTAAAGTAATCTCCCTGACAAAACCGAACGTACTCTTTTAGGACAGATGCCTGAAAATAATGCCCTAACAAATTATTAACCTCACAATTAATAATAAGAAAAATAAATTGCTTATATTTTGGTACTTATTGTCAAAATTTATACATAATTGTTTTATTGTATTTTAAAAAGGATGTGATGTTAGAAGAAATATTAATATTTTAGGGAAATATGGGAAATATTTTGTGTGTGTTAGTACTTGTTCCCTTGTTTTATTCTTTTCTTTACCTTAAACATATATTGACATAAACAGAATTTAATGACATCTCAAGGTGTCATTCTATGGACATTATGCACTGTGAATACCAATGATTTGCTTTCTGATGCCACATGGACCACAGCCATAAGAGCAGACTCAAGAGGAAAGCAGTAATTGGAACACCTCCATTTTTTATTTCATTTTAAAGAGAAAAACAATAAACAAACAATGAAACTGGGTTTGATGAAGAGGTTTGTAGGACAGTTACAATGGCTATACATTGTGTATTGGTATATTTTTGTACTAATCAGAATAAAATAAGTAGCTATGATGTCTTGTCTAAATAGTATAATTTTCTTGCAATTATTGTCTGTTGTATGTTAGAATAAGTAGGAAATGTTAGAGAACTATTCCAAAACAAGTTGAGAGAAGTTCCTGTGGATGTTTTATGTAGTATCCTGGCATTTGTATTGACAGTTTGAAAATTTCACTGGACAATAAAATTCCCATGTTGATAGATTTGATGTGAGCTCAGTTTGAAAAGAGGCTGGCTGAAACCTGTAAAAATTGTTGTAAAGTTCCTCTTATAAGGAAATACAGTAATCCTACATACAAATAAATAGTGTTATCAAAAATATTTTTAAAGGAACTAAGAGAAGCTAGCTGTATAATTATATTAATGATTTTGTGCATACGTACTTTTTTCTTTCTCCCTTCCTTCCTTTCTTCCTTTCCCATTTCCCTCATCACAGTTTGTGCTTGCATTTGGTTACCTTCTTCGCGCTTCACAGCATCTGTTCTGTTTCAGATCCTATTTTCTTGTCACAATCTTATCAGTCTTTCTCAATTAAGATCAGTTTAATAATTTGCATCATAATAACATGTTACTCCTAAAATCATAATATTCTAACTAATAAGTGTAGAAAAATATCTGAAGTTTATTTTAATATTTTCTTTGGTTCCTTATCCTCAGAATCTATCCTGAAGAATATATATATTATATATAATATATATGCAATCATTTATATATAAAATCTACACCTTTATCCCTAATACACTTAAAAGAAAATTCCTAGGAATAATAGAGTATATGAAAATTATTTGCATATAAATACATTTCATAAAGTTTGAGTGTTAATAAAAATATAATATTTAAAAACTGTTTTGCACAAATATAATATTACTTTGAAAAGAGATATTCTGCATATAGTCTCCCCCAGCGTGCGATTTGCCTTTAGTATGAAAAAATGAAGCAACCTTTGCCCTTGTTCATTTTTTGCTTGTCGCTCATTGGACTCTCCTTGTCCCTTATAAGTAGCAAATGTAATAATGCACGATTATGCCACAGCATTTTCATACTATGCTCATCAGAATGAAAGCAGGGATTCCTGAGCTCTTCACTCTGTGTAGGTGCATGAAATATTATGTCTTATGTGCTTTTAACTTTAAAAAAATTATTACAAAATAAAAGATGTTTAAGAATCAAACATAGAGTAACAATAGAAAAATGTAAGGGCAATAAACCTTGGTAGCAGTCAAGATGTGGAAACCCCTCCTCCACTCTTCCATTCTCTTTGTTATGCCACAGCTAGCAGAAAACCCTCACGCTCTGTAATGATATGTGAGAGGCTTGTGGAAGAAACCCACGGGAAAGAATTAATTGACTAAGATTCAACTTGGGGAATTCTCATCAACTGTTTAAAAGTTCACATTTCATGCATATCCTTAAAACAAACCAAGATTGACCTCTGGAGCATATGAGATATTGGATTGTCTTAATTTGTTTTCTAAAGTCTGACAAGCTTGCCACACCTTGTATGAATTCCTACCTCTTGCTCCATGGATAGTAACATAAACAAACATATTAATGTACTTTTCACAGGTGGGTCAATTTTTGAGAAAATACTTCATTCAACTATACTCACTTCGTTTTTTTTTTTTTTTTCCCCACAAAACTTTGACAAGCTTTGGGAGAGATGGCTATTTTTTAGAAATTTGGTTGCTTTGGGATATCTTTAAGTAATCAATATTATAATTTTAGGTACTTCATATGATGAAAGTAATTAAACTAAATTTTAAGAAATATAATAATTTAAACCGGGCGTGGTGGCTCACGCCTGTAATCCCAGCACTTGGGAGGCTGAGGCAGGAGGATCGTTGTGAGTTCGAGACCAGCCTGGGCTACAAAAGTGAGCTCAAAGCCAGCCTGAGCTGCACAGTGAGACCCTGTCTCAAAAAGACAAAAAAAAAAAAAAAAAAAAAAAAAAAAGAAATATAATAATTTTGAATTCATTCGATAAGCACATAAACTAAACAGCATCATTTTTCACAGGCATTATAACATGTAGAGTGAAGGATTCTACATCCACAAGGCTAATTTATGTTTAATATGAGGAATAACATCAAATGTCAAGAATTTAAAAGGTAAGGGCCAGCTAAATAGCTCAGCTGATTAAAGTGCCTGCAAGAGGCTGAGGAGCCTTGGGTTCAATTCCCCAGGCCTGCTGTGCTGGCCCTACCCACCAGGGCACACTGAGACAGCAACTGAGAAGGGGCAGAAATAATGGGATCACAAGGAGTCCAATCTAGTAGCGAGATCATGAGCAACCCGTAGACCCTTCCCTAAAATACAAAAGAAAAACAATGGATTTAAAAGGTAGAGCCTCTTCGAGTGCAAACAAAGAAGCCTGGAGATAAGCAGCAGAGCGCAAACAATGAGGTCTGTCTAATCCGTTCCATTTGCTGCTCATAAATCACCACTTTCCAGATCACACCTAGTAAAACTAACTCAGGTGCAGAATGCCTAGCAACAGCCTGACGGAAGAGCAGGCATGGAAGCGCAGAGCACCTGGAGACCACTCATGTCCACCTCACAGCTGCACACTGTTTCAGTGTGGCTGAATGCAAAATAAAACGCTTTAGTAATTTACATCCCCTCATTAACTATTGGAGTGACAAGTGAGGTTTCAAATGTAATCCCCTGTTCATGGAAACATCTATACTTTATTAAGGAAAGATGCTTCAAGAAATATTTTGTTTCTCTGAAAGAAGAAAAAAGAAAAAAAGAATAAAACACTCTTGAGCAGGTGAGATAGCTCAGCGGACTAAGTGCTTTCTTTGGCAAGCTCAGGAAACACGGCTCAATTCCTTCCTGCGTACATGCCGGCACCATCCCTTGGGCGAGTAAGCCCCCAAACAAGTCCAGGCATGGTAGCACACACCTGTAATTCCAGCCCTGGGGAGGCTTAAAATAAGAGGATCACTACGAGTCCGAACTGCATAGCGAGATCTTGTACCAAATACATAAATGGAAAACAAAACAAAACAAAAAAAAACACTCTTCCTTTTACCACTAAAAAGCTGCAAAAACACATCATATTTATTCTAAATAGCATTTTAGTTATGAAGCCATTACTTGAGTTGTTTTACTAAAAATTTCTTAAACTTATATAAATTTGTTAACATTTTTATTAAATGATTACATATAGTAATAAAATAAGTTGAAATTCATTTTCTGAAATATTTTGATAATGATTTTTATTATGAGAGGAAAAGTTTCTTTAGCATACTTAAAAATTATTTGAATAAAAAGATATGCTTGAGTTTTTCTACATAGATATTACTACCTTTTTACAATCTACACATAAAATTTAGAATATAAAACAAATTATATAAAAGCCTTTCTAATACAAAATAAAATATGAACATTTACAGAATATTATGTACAACCAATCGCTTTGTACATTTTTGGCATACACTATTTAAAATTCAAATTCCTAGCTCAGAGAATTAAAGCACCTGCAAGTAGGCAAGAGGGCCAAGGGTTCGATCCCAGGGCCTGCCATGCCAGCCCCATCCCTGGGAAGTGCTGAGACAGCAATTGAAACTGGGCATGTTGGGACATGTCTATAATCCCAGCTCTTGGGAGGCTGTAAACAGGTGGAACACTACGTGTCTGATCTAGTGGTACTGGTGACTACTTAATTTTGAATACACTGTAGACCTTTCGCTAAAATATAAAGTTAATTAATTAATCAAAAGTAAACAAAATTAAAATTCTCTTTCATTTATAAAACCCATCTGATCATATTTGAAGGTGCTTATATTTTTGTTTGGTTAAAGTAGAAACTGTATTAAAAATCGCATGATTTAAAACATATAGTAGACCTGTTTCACTTTAGCAATTATAATCATTAGGAAAATAATTTACTTAAGACAAACATGAAAATGCTCAATTTTCAAAACTTCAGTATTACAATATTGTATGAGGAACTTGATAGGTGAGTGATGTCCACCTAAATATTATGCTTTGCAAACCTCATTTTAAGTCTGCCTATATCTCCACTTACACTTTCTGCAAAAATAATAAAGGTTAAAGGAAGTCAGAAATATGACCTCAGATCCAGAAAACACAGAAATCACTGCATCATATTTCTTCTGTGTGAAATCTAAATAAAGAGAGAGAAGACAGAACTGCTGTTACTACAGGGGAGAAGTTGAAATAAATGAGATGGACACAAACTTCTAGCTATGCAGGATGATTAAGTTTACAGATCTAAAGTCCAACAATAGGCCAGCCCTACCCCTGGGGAGGGCTAAGATGGCAATTGAGACTGGGCATAGTGGTGTACACTTGTAATCTCAGTTCTTTTTTTTGTAATCCCAGTTCTTGAGAGGCTGTAAACAGGCCTGCCACTATGAGTCCAATCTAGTAGTGAGACCCTGAACACCCTGTAGTCCCTTGCCTAAAAATTAAAAAAAAACCCTCCAAAAATAGTGAAAACAATATGAAAACAATATTTAATAATGTCATATCGTATACTAAAATTTACTAGGGGTGTTTTGGACAAGATTGTGCCACCAAAAGTAATAAAAAAAAATGACTGCAATGTTTACTTGTAGTAATCATTTCACCATGAGTACTCAAACATGTTGTTGTCCACCTTAGGGATATAATATATATATATATATATATATATATATATATATATATATATGTAAAACAAAACAGGATAAACAAAATACAATGAGATATAAAGAATAAAGAGGGTCTGCATTGCTTCCTTTATTGATATGAACCTACAATTAGGTTCAACCTTTACAATTTGGAAATGTAACTCCTCTGTAATTATCAGAAAAGAATGACACCCACTGGTGACTGCTTAATTTTGAACCGGGGAAACCCTATGTGATCACTTACCTACAAAGTTACAAAATGATAAAATTGTAGTCCAGCCACTCAACAAGAAAGCAAAGAAAGTTAATAAATGAAGCCAAATGACAAACATAAGAAAACAGCAGCAAGTAATTCAAGAAACCAGCAAGAGCAGAGAACAGGAAATGTAGGAACAATTTGAAGAAGAAATCATTGCTGGGCAGGAGTAAGTGTGTGCTGCCCTTTATTACTTTTCATGTAAATATAATCTTCCTTTGAATTACTATTAGACATGAAAGACAAGGAGAATGGACTGATTTTTCCAAACTGACATAACAAGTGTCTAATTTTTACCTACAATTTGAAATACATGTTTAACTTGTATTTCTTACATATCAGCTTACAATTAAACCACAGCAACAACTTATTTCCTTCTTGAATAATTAAATGCCAAATAAGTCATGAAGGCTATCAAATAAGGCATTGATCTCTTAATCATGAGGCAGAAATTAAATTCATCATGGATGAAATGAACTTTTGTTCTGTGTCTACATAAAATAAGTGTCATGTAAAGTAGAGGTCTATGATAAAACTGATTTGTATTAAAGTATCCAAAAATAGCAATCTAGCAGAATGGCAGAATGGCATTAGACACCAATAATTTCTTTAAAAATACATGTTCTTCTGTCCACAGGGATTGGATGTTGTGAGAAGCTTTTCTAATATCCTTAGGTCCTGACATAGTAATAATAAAATAATTTAAGTTGCTCCATCTGTATGTGCATATCTGTACTTAAAAATTGGATTGCTAAACAACATACATTTGAAGAGATTACACATTTAGAAAATCAACTGAGAGTTTTCAGCCTGTAAAACTATTTCTCTATAGAAACTATTTAAATAAAGATAAGCACGTAATAAAAATGCTTTCCTTTGAAATGCCATGGGTAGAATGTTTAAGGATCTTTTGATTTCTTTCATTTTGCTTTGCTTTCTGTGGAATTTTATTGAAAGCCAGTGTGATCTTTTATGTTCAGATCAGCCCCACAGGGCAGCAGGACAAAATGAATAATGAGCCCAGGGAGAACTGACTATTTCTCAGTTTGTCATGCTGAAAATTTCTTGGAAAAACATAAAAAGGAATTTGCCAGAAAACTTAAACACTAATGTGTTGATTTCTACTGGTGACCATACAAAGCCACAAAATACAGAATGCACCAGCTACAGGCTGACAATACATTTAGCTTGTCATAGCATTTTTAAAAATTCTTATTATGATTTTATATATTTTGAAATGGTATATGAGTGAACCAAATAAGAGTCAATTCTTTCACCAAACTACGTCTATGCCAAAACTGTTTCTACAATTTGTTGGAAGCCCTTAAGCTATGCACTAAATATTGCAAATATTTGAATCAATATCAATACCATTAAAATAATTCAAGTGTTTTTTTTTCAAACATACACTCAAAAATTGTGTGTATGTGACAGAAAGTTTGCTTTTGAATGACCAGGATGTTGTTCAAATTTTAACTATATGCCTGTATTTGTAGAAGTTTCTCATTTTATCTTTATTTACTCAGTACAATTTTCTATATCATAGAAGATGAATGTTTCCAACAACCATGTTATGAGCTCCTACAATAGAAACTGTATAGGTACACGTATAAAATCACAGGAAAATTCCAATGTTGATGTAAATGTATTTTTGTAAGAAAGTCAAAAAATTCATGCTCATAAATAAGCAAGTAGTTTCAATTAGTTCACAACAAATTTATGGTTAAGTGATTCTTATTATTTACATGTTCTAATTTTTCAAAAATAAGATATCATGTGTCTAAAGAGGGACTAACAAAAGGGTAGCATACTATTACTAGAATAGCAAACTGCATCTTCACAGAGCGATAATTATTTATTTTAAATTTTATGTATTTGGTACAGGGTCTCACTATGAAGTTCAGACTCCTGGTGATCCTCCCATTTTCAGTCTCCCCAGGACTGAGATGACAGGCCTGAGCTACCATGCCGAGTCTTGGTGGTGGGCTCAGTGCACCCTGGGTCAGGCCAGTGCAGCGGGTAATGTCAGGAACGGAACCCTGGTCCCTGTGCTTGCGAGGCAGGTGCTTAGTCTGCTGATCTACCTCCCCAGACACATTGCATGATATTTAAACTCAATCATTATTGGGGATGGGAGATAGCTTAGTAAGCGCTTCTCTGGCAAACTCAAGGACCTGAGTTCAATTCCCGGTTTTGCAAAATAAACAAAATAAAATAAAATAAATTCAATCATTATTAATTAATTAACAAATCATCATAATTAAAACTATGAATTCTCACTATTAAGGTACTGTTACACATAGAATATTTCCTAGGAATTCATCAATGTATAACAAACTCCCCAAACTAAACGCATCTTTGTATTCAAGGGTGCATTTTAGTGTATATAGTAGAACTGCAAAACAAAAAGTTAATTTTATATAATTGCTTCTAAATCTTTATTCAAACAACCAAAAACATTTGCAGTGATCTATTCCTAGATCATTAATAAATGAGCATGTTCATTTTTTGCTTTTAACATAATCTGCATAAATGTTCTGCATGTAATATGACCCGAGCTACCTTTTGAGGATAAAATGATGTTGTAGATTGTTTTTTAAAATATATTCTTCTTTTCCCCTTTGGTTTTATTTCCCCTTTGACTCTGTTCACTTATATAATAAGCGTAGTATTATTTTAAGAATGCCACATATATAGAATACTCACTTTCATTGATGCAAACTTTGTATATGTTATATTCTTACTATTGAAAAATACTATTGAAAAATACTGCTCTCAATAAATGCATCTAAAGACACTACTTCCAGAGACAGAGAACTATTCCATGATTCATGATTATGGCAATATCACTTTAGGAATAGATGCTAGATTATAATTATCTGCTGAATTCTGACCAATATCTATAAGATCCATGAACACATACTGAGCTTTAAACAATACAAAATTTACATAACTATAATCTTTCTCATGAGTAATGAAAAATAAGACAAAATAAGAAAAGACAATCACAAGAAGTAGCAAAACCCACAAAGAAGACATTGCTACTTCTCATCATGATAACCACCATGGTATGGGAAGCAGCTGAGGCTGAGGTCCACCACACACACGAACACATACATGCACACACACATGCACTCACACACATACACACACAGGGTTAGAGCAAGGCCCACCTCAAATGCAAGACCTCCCAGTGATCCAGCTGAGCCAGCTGTTCTGAGAACAGAAGGAGCCCTGTTTAAACTAGGCTAGCAAGTTGGTGGGCACAGAAGGTTCACCTGACATCACCTGCTGTAGGTTCTGAGAGCTCTTTCCCTCCCACCAGAGAGTGGGCACCACTAGACCTCAGTCTTCAGCATTTACACTCCTGAATTAATTTATTCAGGGCCACCCCGCACAGGGGGTTTCAAGAACTGTGTTGAGCATGGGCTCATAGATGGTCCATTGATTTGAGTGACGACACTGGTATCTTTTCTTTAAATGAAGTTAGGACAGGGTATACAGGGTCTCACAACATAGATCAGACTCATTGTGATTCTCCTGTTTTTAGCCTCCCACGTGCTAGGATTATAGGCGTGCATAACCACACCCAGGCTCACTTGCTGCTTCAGCATTCCTCAGGAGCAGGGCTAGTATGGTAGGCCATGTATCAAACACCTGGAGCCTTTGTGTACTGACTAAACAGGCATTTTATTCTGCTGAGCTATCTGACTGGCCCCAAAATTGATACCTTTATCCTATATTTATCACATAACTAATGAGGAAATGTGAGGAAATTATTTACCAAAACTCATATATATTAATATTTTAAAATTTAATATGTCTATGTTTCTAATATTAGTTTATTTATCAACTCATAAAATTGCTTAGTTCTCTTTCCACTACCAGAAGTCAAGAGTTCATGCTTCACTTGTCAAGTAATTTTTCCTTGTAAGTATTAATATGGACAATTCTTATTGCAATAATTAAATGTGGGTATTTAACCTATTAGTGTCATTTGTAGTTGCACTAGTTATTGATACTTAAAGTCAAAAACAACTGTTTAAGAATTCTAGAAATTAAACAAATACTTTCAATAATGTTAACAGTATTTATTTAAAAATTTATCTAGTTATCAGCCATAGCAGAGATCTCAATAAATCATCAATAATAATAGTGCCCTGGTATTATTTTTATCTCTCTTCATTTCTTCTCACTTTCTGTGGTTCCATGGTACACTCAAAAATCAGCAGCTAAGAAGCTATCACAGCTATGAAAAATTGCAGCCTTATGGTCATTAGGGAAGTCTAATGAGTTTGCATCCTTCTCAGAATTGTTTACATAATATATTTTTCTACCTTTGGGCTAGAAGCTCCCTGGAAAGATTCAGTAAAAGAGTTTATCTTTGCTGTGACCAATTCAGAATAAGTTAAGTAGGAAAAGCTCTATGTGCAAGAACTCTGTGTAAAACAATGTAACATTATTAAATATCACACCTTGTGAGACAGGATTAACTGGTGGAATTAAATAACCTAGCCAAAGAAGGCTAGGTTATTAAAAATTGAAAAGAAGGTAGAGAAAGCTATAACCAAAGCATCAATGGAAAGCTTCAACATATAGTATTTCTGGATACCCAGGTGGTCACTCATGCCAAGCTAGATGTATGGTCAGAAAATGTTGAATAATACCCGAAAGGTTCATTTCTGACAAACCTTGAAGTTCTCCATGAGCAAGAAGCAAAAGTAAGGCATAAACATAAAATGTCAAAGTTTTGAATTACCTCAACACTCATACAGCCTCTTGGCAAATGCTAATGAATACGAAGGCTTTCAAAAAAATATCTGAAAACTCGCTAGCTGAAAAGACTACATAAGCCAAATCTTAGAAAATATCAATTTTAATTAATGGGTTCTCAGAAAGAACCTCAGAAACTATAACGGCAACACAGAAAAATCAACAAATAGCAGTAAGAATAAAACAAAAGGCTTTTTAATTTCCAAAATAGTATATAGTTTAATTTTGAATAAAATATCTTAAACAATTTATAACACAAAATCAAACAACCTAGAATTAATTAATAATTCCAGGAGAAACAAAAACTACTGGAATTTACTCAATAAAAAAACAGAAAACTTGAGAAAAAAATTGTTCCTAGTAATAAGATTCAATTTGTCATTTTAAAGCTTTTTGAAAGAACATTCAAGGTACGTAATTGCTTTAATAGTAAAATCAATAAAATGATTTAAAATGAAAACAACCATCACACCTTATTTAAAAGAAATATATTCCCATGACCACTAGTAGATATCTAAAGTAGCAATAGTGAATAATATGCCATGTTTCTTCCTCTACATATATACATAAAATAAGATTTAATTTATAAATGAGGTACAAGAGACTAATGATATCAACAACATAAAAAAGTATTGGGAAAATTAAGTGAACTAAGAGGCACTTCTATTATTATATTTTTAAACAACCATTTACTTGAGAGAGAGTATAGCAAAAATTGATATGACATTAAAATCAGTACACATGTAGAAAACCAGAATGATAGGTATTCCAAGCACCGTTTTAGTATTCCACATTGCTATCCTCAGTTCAGTTGGTTAGCTCACAGATATCAGGATACGTAGTCAGTCAGGATGAGAATTCTACCAATTAGCTGCTAGTTTCAAAAATCTGATGAAGATTCTTAGGACCATTGTCTTAACCATTTCGTGTACATAAATGTATTGGACTATATATACAGCTACTTTCTCTTAGCTAAATGAGAAGAAAGATTTGTAGTAATAGTGTTTAGAAAAGATATCATATCTGCATCTTGTGCTCTCAACATCTACTAAGAAGACAACAATATGCAATGTATTAATTATTGTAACTGTCCTATAAACTGTATTGAAACTTTCTCATTGTTATTTCTTTCCCATGAAAATTAATAAAATTAAAAAAAAGAGTTACTACTATAGTAGCACCAATAGCTCATCAATTGATCTGCTAGCTAGATGGCCATTATACTGACTGAAGGACTAGTAGCCACTGCAACATGAATAATCTGGACAGAGATGACTCATGCCCTGGGTGGGACAATATGGATGAACAGGAGATGTCACAGGTCATGTGGAATAATGTACAACTAAAGTTTATGAATTATGTTTTTAAAAGGAAAAAAGATCTATGTTGGCTCATAATTTGGGATCTGAGAAGTCCAAGCTCAAGTGATCACACTGCATAGGGGTTTGATGCTGTACTGTGTCATGATAGATGGCATAACATGTTGGTAGCATATGTGAGAGAAGCGAAGGAGACTGCAGATGAAGGCAAACATGTATAGCACCCTCACTTTCTAACAGTCTACTTGGATAACTTAAACAAGTTCCACAGGCCCTGACCCACTTCCACAAGATGTAATTATCTCTCATTAGCCTTAACCCATTAAAGGCTCTACCACCTCACAATACTATTAACATTGGTTGGAGTCTCTCATAGTTAAAATCCACAATGCCCATCCAAAGTCTTGTGGTCAGAGATGAAGCTATTGGGAGGTGGCTTGGTCCTGGAGACACTCTCCACATCAGTGGATTTGTCTATTGATAAGTTCATAGCTGATTATGCTATTTGGATTTGGGCATGTTCAGAAGACATGGGTCAGTGAAACATGACATCCTTAAAGTTTATGAATTATTTATGCTTTCCTTTTCCTACTTAATATTTTTTGAGCTGTTATTGATCACAGAAATAATGGAAAACCAAGCCCTAACTTGACTCGATTTTTTTTATATAAACAATCCTTCACACATCTTATAAAAAAATCCAGGTGGAAAAAAGGTTTACCTACTTATTCTACAAGTCCAGTACTACCTGATACTACGTCCAAAAAGGTACAGAACTTATAAAAATACGTTCTTTACAAATATGTGTGTTATGGTCTGTGTTTAGTTGTCCCCACAAAGCCTCATGCAGTTATGGGGTGGGGACTTCTGGAGTTTGAGACTAATTCATGATCTACTCAGATTATGTGTTTTAGTACTGCTGGGATTATGGATGCGGTCTGAGGTGGCGAGCCTGAGGCAGAGAGCGTGAATGCATCATAAGATAGAGAAACAGCCTCTCCTGTTGCCTTGGTCGGCTGCTTGCCTCTCTCACCATTTTGTTGCCATCCCACTTCTGTGAGCTGCTGCCCTCTGCCATGTGCTGCCCTGCCTTGGAGCCAGCTGAATACGGACTGGAACCTCCAGTAAGTGAGAGCTGAACATAATTTTTCTGCCTTCATTTTGGGTGTCGGGTATTTGTCCAAACAAGGACAGAAGAGTAACTGAGACAATATGTTACAAAAGAAGTAAGGATGAGTAGATGTGCCTTTATGCCACTGTCCTCTACTGATATGTAATGTTATGAAATTTCAAAATGTAACTTCAGGTTATTCATTGTTTGTTGAGTCTGAGTTTTATTTTTTGAATTAAGTGTATTGATACAATTTATATACACATAATTATTCCATTCCATTCATCATATGGAATTTGTACTTGCATATGATCTATCTTGATTGCTCTTTGTTTAGGTTTTTCACATGGTCTGTTCACCTAAAATTCTCTTCTCTATATTCAAAAGGTCCTGTGTGTCACCGGGCTCTCCATACACGAGTATTGATGAATTCTTACAGGCATCTTAAAGCTAGCATTGAAGTTTTACTCTCCATAATATGCTTTTTTTTCTTCTATATGTAGGGCAGAGTCTACAGTGTCTGCAGGGTCTCACTACACAGATCAGACTTGTAGTGATTCTCCTGTTTTCAGATTCTCAAAGGCTGAGATTTCAGGCGCGTGACACCAGGCACTAAAATAGCCAACTCAGTGCGCTCCAGGGGTGGGGCCAGCACTGCAAGCCTTGGATCAATCCCGGGCCTTTATGATCTGCGTAAGCCGGTGCTTTTGTCCACTGAGCTGTCAGGCCATCCCTCTACAAAATATATTTATCTGAAAATATCTGTGATTCTCAGGAAACACTGTATGTCAAGCAGAAACTTACTTTTTACTGTTAACGGGTTGTGCCACGACTACATTTCTGGAACTATCAATATTGACTGCTAGTTTTCTTCAGTGGAATATAATAACATACTGTGCAAAGCGTCTTCTCCCAGGATGTCTTCTGTTCCATCCCTCTGAGTGTCCATTGAGCATGTCACAGATGCGTTATTACCATCATCATTTAAGTAAGTGTTCCATTACGTGGCATGGCAGAGACGCTAGGCACATACACAGGATCTGTGTCTCCACAATTTGCTCTTTTAGTTCTCAGCAGCATTCCTTTCATTCATTAAACACAGACACACTGTACAGCTATTAACCTAGAGTTGTCTACTTAGCTTCTTAATTTTCTGTGCACTGCAATCATTTTTATTACTCATACTTTCTTGAAAATAAAGACTTCTCCTCCAGTCATTAGGGTTCTAAAAACTGCTCCTTGTTTAGAAATTAGAGAGTAAATGACCACTTTTCCACAGAGTGGCTTATCTCAGTGCATTCATCATCTATCATTTATTTTCCTTTAATTATATAAATTAAGCAATAGTCTGAAGGTTCCCCACAATTGTGGCTCCCCACAACTCTGCCCTATCTCTTAATTTTGTGACAGGTCAGACTTCTCCTGGATATTACAGTGAACTTATTATTTATTTTGTAAATGGAGCTCACTCTTATTGTAATATTTCAATGCTACCCAGTATCTGTCTGTCAGAATCTAATTAGGCTTAAAATTATACTGCAAAATATGTCATAGCTAAATTTATCATCAACTATTGCCTAAAATGGATAGTCATCCTCGAACACAAAAATTTTGATGATCCTTTAATTAATGTATTTCATATTTTATTTATGTATTTTTTTGCTTGCTTGTTTGGTTAGTTATTTATTTGGTATGGGGAATGGAACTCGTTACTTTGCACTTGCCAGGCAGGTGCTTGTGTCACTGAACGATATCCCCAGCTCTCCAAAATTGTTTTAATAAATTACCATGCCATGGAAGATTTCCTAAGAACATTTTATGCTAATATATCTAAAACTCTAGGTCTTATTAGCACTCTTTCCAATATGTTTCATGGAAATTCAAATTTTTTTAATCACCTCAGGTGAGCTATGACTTACCTTCCAAAAGCAACTTGACATTTAACAATGTTTCCATGGTCCTTCTAAGGGTTTCAGTCCTGAAAGGAAAGCACTCCCATACAAATAAAACTCAGTCACATATTTTTATTTTCTTTCCTTTCTGACTTGAGGATACTTCAAATTTAGTCTTATAATCATTCATTTCTTTATTTGCAAGTACCTCATGCAACTCTTCTGGAGTATCAGCACTTTATCTTTTGTGAGGGAAAGTATTTTTACATTGAATATATTATGATATCTGTTGTCTGCTGAAATGATAAGATGACCTTTATTGCCTTGCAAGTATACACTGCTACCTTGCATTGTTTTTAAGTATGAGTGGACAGGAGATTTCTAAATTCTAATGAGAAAGAGTAGTTCACTTATATGCATGTAAAACATCTAGTGGATGATCAGAGGCAATATTTTCCAAGTTCATCAACTCACATGCTCTAAATCTCCAGGTCTCATTTCCTTTGAGTAGACGTCATTGTCCTCTCAGGAGTAGACTTGGCACAGCTGGAAAGTCAGCCTATTTTGGCTCTCCCTTACTTTGTAATTCAATCTTAGGAATTGAGTCTGATTTGCCCTCTGGCTGTCTGAGTACATCTGTGCTGTCCTAGAGGATCTCTAGGTTCCCCATTAACTCATTCATTGATTAGTTATCCTTTGAGCTCAGTTATTCGTTTGTTAAAAATTTAAACAAGTAAGCCAGGATGGCATGACAAAGATTGGAAGCTTTTGTAGTAAGGAGAACAACAGTGCTATGCCCATCATGGGTTACACAGATTCAAGACAGCATTTCACAGAAGGCTTGCTGGCGTGACTGTAGCACTAATGGCACACACAGATCAGGCTCCTCAGGAAATGTATCATGGAGAATAGGTGAGCTTGTAATATATTAGGGCAATAGTCACAGAACCAACACCCGTGAAGAGAGGGGTAAACCTGGGAGGGTAGAAGTTGAACTGCAACTTTATTCTCTGCAAAGCCTGGTCCAATACCTTGAGGAATGGTCCATGCCTGCTGACCATTCAAAGTTCACAGGAACTGAGAAAGCTGGCCTAAATCTTATAAATGGATGTAAGCTGCCTTCCACATCAGGTCACAGCAATGCCCTCGCCAACGTGCCAAGCTGTGGGGAAGCCCATCAGTACTCTCCTTCTGGAATCAGAAGGTACTGTTTATGTTTTTCAATGAATTCAGGGACATTTCTTGTTCTCATCTCCAAGCCATGCATCTAAGTCTTTACTGACTATTTGTAAAAGTATAAGGGCAGAACAATTTTATATTTGTATATATTCATCATAGAGTTGTTTTTTTTTTTTTTTTTTTTTTTTTGTCTTTTTGAGACAGGGTCGTGCTATGCAGTTCAGGCTGGCCTTGAGCTCACTTTTGTAGCCCAGGCTGGTCTCGAACTCTCAGCAATCCTCCTGCCTCAGCCTCGCAAGTGCTGCACTGACTCCTTCAAGGGCCAGAGTGCTCTTGGATTGCCTATTATTACCTATCTGATTTAATTATATGAAGTGCCAATTGATAAATATTTTCCCTGACATTTTGATTGTCAAAATTCTGAACCTCATTCCTCTGGTACTTAGCTTTTATTTTCTTACCCCCCCCCCTTTTCTTTCTTCCATATTTTAGGGCAGAGTCTGCAAGGTGTTCTGGGTCTCACTACATAGATCAGACTCGCAGGGCTTCTCCTGTTTACAGCCTCCCGAGTTCTGGGATTACAGGCTCGTGTCACTAACGCCAGCTTCAATTGCCACCTCAGCGCGTCCTGGATCAAAGTAGTCGCTGTGCTCTGCCTAAGCAGGCACTTAGTCTGCTAAGCTATCCGGCCGGCCCTGTGCTTAGCTTTTCTTTGTTGACTAAATGATAACTGTCATTATATATATATATATATATATATATATATATATATATATATCTTTTAATTTTTAAAAAATGTATTTAAAAGTAATATGCTTATTTAGAGTTGTACTATGCAGCTTCGACTCATCCTCTTGTTTACAGTCTCTTCAGCACTGAGATTACACACGTGTGCTATCATGCCCAACTGGGTCACCGTCTCAGTTCCCTCTGACAGATGTGGGGCCGGAGTGGTATGCAGTACTGGGGCTCGAACTATGATGCCTACATTTGCCTAACCAGGCACTTAGTCCATTGAGCTATCTCATCAACGTTATTGTATCACTTTTCATTGTTGCTTGGTTAAAATTTATAGTTTATATAAAAGGAATGTAATCATCTGAGAAAATTATAAATTGTAAAAAAACAATGCTAAATTGACTGCTCAGAATAATGCAAATATCAAAATAGCATAAACTTAGCAGGATTTTTTTTTTTTTTCAGGACCTGGGTTGGAACTCATGACCTTCCACTTTCCAGGCGAGCACTTGTGCCATAGAGTATCTTTCCAGTTCCAAGATAAATATTTTAAAGACACTTAGTTTTCTGACTTTCCTATTGATGGAACTAATACATTAACAAAATTCCAAATGTTAAAGAAGAAATTATATTTTTATGAAGTCATACTCCAATATAGTCTTTCACTACTCAAGATACATTACAGAAAGTATGTTATATGAAAGGAAACATAAGATAAACATTTAGTATGATGAAAAGGACTGATTATGAAAGTGTATTATACTTTTGAATATACATTCTAAGTACTAAGAGTTCTATGTTCTCTCATACTATGAAGACAACAACTATATACAATATATCAGTTATGATAAATGTCCTTCTAACATATTGTAAAATTGTCTCATTGCTTTCTTTCTCATTAAAATGAAATATATACATATTTTATATCATGTACATATCATATATATGATACTATGTTCTAAAGTGTTGACACTTCCAGGTAGAGAGAGGTGAAGTTGGGACAATATAATTTGGGACATTATAGTTTAATGTTCTATTATTAGATAGATATAAATAAAGAGTAATGAAAGAGGATAAAATCAAAGCTCCTACATTTCTTTCTAATTCCCCTTAGTTTTATTTATAATACTTTATCCATAAATCTTATAGCATTAATATTCTATATATTTGCTGTAATTCATATAGAGATTTAGCTATTCCAATAGATGTACGGAGATACATAAATTAAGCTTCTGGAAAGTCATTTTGCCTGGGTTTTTGATTTCCAGAAGTATTGAGATTTTCTTATTTGGCTGTGTTCTCTCCAGGAGCCACTTGCCCCCCAGGGAAGTGTTTCATGTGTGATGTACACCAGAACTAGATCATCTCTCCTTGCTGCCTGGCATTCTGATGAGGTGTATATATTTTTAAATCATTCATTTCTGCTTTAAAAAAACAACTTTGTAAACATGGCTCTATGTTTATTGGGACTGAAGCTGCTTCCATGAGCTACTAGTTTCCGTTTGTAGATTGAAAATTTTTGACATTTCTTTGTTTGGTCCTTGAAATAGAAAACTTTCTGATCTTTGCATAACTACTTTGAAAATAAGATACAGTGTGTACTGTTATTCTGTCATTTTCTCATACTTTGTTCCTTTTTCCACATAAAAACAAAGAAAATTTTAAAGAAGCATAATGCTTTTATTCTTTTTTAGATGGTTTGAATCATTCTCCTTGGGATCCTAAAATTTTTCTTCTTTCTTTAATTTTAATAACTAAGTCTCAAGCATCCACTCAATATCAAAAACATTTTCTGGTATTACTAATGGATTTTCTTTAAGGCTCTCATATATCTTATTTGTTATTTTATCATAAATATTATCATGTTACACATCCATATAAAACCATTACATTTATTGCTAATATATTTTGTCATGATAATTTTTATGTTATAGGTATGAGATTTATTTCTGTTCCATTTATTAAAATCTGTGAGGTAGGCACAATAATTCTCATCACTGATCATAGTTTATCACACTTTTTATTTCTAATATTGTAATTTGATGAGTTTTTGTCTTTGTATTAAATACTTGCTGAACACAATTGTATATTTTGCTGTTTACTCATATTTATTTATTACTTTTATCAGTATATGTTCACAGTATGTGGGGATTACACTCTTCCTGCAGGGTAGGTGCACAAACATATTTCATCTTAAGTTTTTTAATCCCTTTCCCTTTTCATTGTTCCCTCTCCTCCTGTATTTGGCCCCCTCCCCTTTTGCAATAAAATGGCACTTATTGGTGGAGTCCTCTGAGGTGCTGGGTCGCAGAGTGGTATGGCTCCTGTGGTCTATGCCTGCCTTATGCATGCTCTTCTCATGTTACTGCTATGAAGCTCCACAATGCAAGTTGAAATATGCAAAAGTGCCAGTGCTTTGCTGAAAACTACCTAAGATTCAAAGATTAGGAAAAAGTTCTAGATCTTTAGGGAGAAGAAATGGACATTCAAGCATGAACAGAACAGAAAAAAACAATCACAACCTATGAACTAAGATGTGATTTGATCTCTGTTCAATGAGATTTTTAATTTCTCTTTTAACAATTAAAATTGTAGTCCTGGCTGATTGCCTTCATTAGAATTACTGTTTGCCTTTATGTTGAGTACGTTCATTTAATTTTGTTTTCTGTTTTTTTTTAAAAGTAATTACACGGTGGAGTTCATTTTTTGTTTCTTTTTTTTCTTTTTATTTTTGTTTTTCGTCTAGCTCAGGCTATCTTAAGGGTGTGTCTGGTGCAGTTTCTAGATGTGAGGATGGAACGGCGTTCCTCTGCACCTGACTGGGCTTGCACAAGCAGGCGCTTTAAACTGAACTAATTGGCAAGCCCCTACCTACCCACCCCTAAGTCCATGTTTTCTTGATTACTTCCTGCTTTGACATACCTGGAGGGAACTGGCTCCTGTTCTTTGGATTTTTTTATTCCCATGAAAATGTTTTAGTAGATTCTGTATCCTCAAATACACAAGCTGAAAACTTTTGTAATAGTTCTAAATATTTTTTTTTACATTATTGCTTTATCTTTTTGAGTCTACTACCCTTGAGCACAGGAAAATTCTCAGTCTATATCCACCCACTTAAAACTAGGTGATAAAATGCATACATTAGTAGATGACTGAAAAATATGGAAACATTTATCATTGTTCATAACTGTCTTCTAAGAAGAGAATGACTTTAAAATTATTTTTTAAAACTAACATGAATCTTCCTTTCTTTGTTATGTTTATCTTGATATAATTTTACTTCTATATCATCAAACTGAAGTCTTATGATTAAAATATAGCAGATATTTTATTATCTTTGGAATTCTTTAAGTTGATAAAGGGAACTAAATCACAGTAGGACTAAAACATTCAGATTTGTTATACAAGAAAATGGTAGAATGGATAATTATCTTAGAAAGTGAGAAAACCTCTTATTTCCATAAAGTCATTTACATGTTTTAAAAATATTTTCATAATGAATGAACATTTCAGAACTTAAATATTATTAAGCTTACTTAAATATATAATGTATGCACACATGGTAGGTATATGTTATTCCATTAATATGTACTATTTTACTTTTGTATTAGGTAAAAATTAAATTTATTTTAAAGTCTTTATATATGTAGCTATGTGTGTGTGTAGATATGTTATTAAATCTCAGGCATAAGGAGTATATTTTTTAATGTATTTTTTTGTTACACAGTCTCACTATGCAACAATGTCTCATAGTGATTTCCCCTGCTTTTATCCTCCCAGTGCTGGGATTACAGGCATGTGACGCCATGCCTGGTCTCAGTAGTGGGTGGGCTTAGCCTGCTCTGGGGAGAGGGCTGGTGTAACCTGTGGTGCAGGGAATCTAGTCACAGTCTCTGTGCCTGCCTAAGCAGGTGCTTTAATGTAGTGAGGTATGTGGCCAGCCCAATAATATAAATATTTAACTTGCTGGTATAAAATAGTAACTATATAAAATACTCAGAATATCTAAAACTGTTCTCAAAAATTTACTGAGTTTAGTTGGGATCAAGTGTTTGATAATATATATATATATATATATATATATATATATATATATATTTCTTAAAAGTTACTATTTCTTTATTAATTTATAATCTTGAAGCTTCCTAAGAGTTTCCATATGACAGTAGTAGAGCTGTGTTTAGGTAACATATTTAACTATTAAATCAGATATGCATCAGATTAATTTAATTCTTCTAAATTATGTATTGACATTTTATTTATTTACTTAAAGTCATGCAGTTATTGAAAAAGCCCAAAATGTAAGGTCATGCTTAAGATTCTAAACAACTAGGTCAGAAAAGATTAAGATACATCTTGTGGCTAAACAAAGAAAACTGTCATGTAACAAGCATGTACACTTCTACTCAAAAGGAAATTGTTATTTTCTTTGGTGCTGAAAATTTGAGAGTTGTAAGTATTTTTTTGTTTTGTTTTGTTTTGAGACAGAGTCTCACTGTGCAGATTGGCCCCACCTTCTGCTCACTTTTGTAGCCTCCAGGTCTGTCTGGAACTCTCTGCAATCCTCCTGTCTCAATCTTTCCAGCCCCGGCATTAAAGGCATGGGCTATCACACCCAGTTCTTACGAGTGTAAATTGTTTTGTTTTTGTTTTTGTTTTTTTTTTCTTGTTTCAGAACTTTTGTTTGCTTATTTATTTTTTATGGCCGCCTCAGCCTGCCCTGAGGGCAGTGCTGGCGCAGCATGTGGTGCCGGGGATCGAACCATAGTACCTGCAGCTGCCCAAGCTTTCCTAAGCAGGTGCTTTAGACCACGGAGCCATCCCGCCAGGCCCGAGTGTAAATTGTTATATCACTGTAAGTTCTGCATTTCTTTTGGTAAATTTCCAAGAACAAAAATACACTGAAATCCCTTGATCTTTAACTATTCAAATTCAATTGTAAAGAAAAAGACATACTTAATGTAATGACATATATATATATGTGTGTGTGTGTGTGTGTGTATATATATATATTATATATATGTGTGTGTGTATATATATATATGTATATATATATACATATATATACACAGAGAGAGAGAGAGAGAGAGAGAGAGAAAGAGAGAGACAGAGAGAGAATCTAATTTCCAATGCTGTAAATAGATTAAGGAAAGAAATAAGTTGTCACAGTACATTATCAGTGATGCTTTAATGAATAAATTAATGCTAACATGGACATTTATATGGTGCAAATGGAAATTTTGTATTTTTTGAGACTATGTTTAGTAAACTATGTTTATTCCTTGTAAATTAGGGTATTGTAAGTTGAAATTGAAAATGCATTACAATGGTTAAGAAGTGAAAAATTGTTAGCAACTTAATAATTTCAAAACACTATTAAATTCAGTATGCTTTTTATTTTATGTCTATATTTTGATTTATCATGAATTGCGGTAACTATTATGCAAGCCTTGTGTAAGTTAAACATCAAAGAGAAACCCAAAATACGAGAAATTCTCAATATATAATAATTAGTGGTACATATATAATGTTTACAAACTACTGAGGGATGAGTGGGTTACGGAGGCCAGCTGAGGAGACAGCCATGGGTGCCAATAGAGCCACCCTCACACAATTTATGTGTCCTTAAGATAGCATAATGAAAAATGACTTCTTGGCATGTAGTAACAAAGAACTGCGCATCAGAGACCATTTAGGAAGTAGACTCCATAGGTTGAAATCGAGGTTCTCCTGGGACCTAGACTTTCATGTAAACGTGAGTATTTTGTTTATGTGCTCAATTTCCCAGCTTCTCTCTCTCTCACACAAAAGGAAAATAATGGTAATGAACAGTTTGCTGTTTTTGAACCTCTGTGAGAATTTGAATATATCGGTTTATGAAAAGAGCTTAGAAAAATCACCTGGTGCCTAGATAGGCCTCAATAGAGTATATGAATTTAAGGTTGTTTCAGACTTAAAGGACTGGTATAAATTACAAAGAAAATCATGTGAAATATTTCCATAGTTTCAGTTGCAAGTTCCTGGATTCTTTTGTCAGTTAGTAATATTTCATTGGCTGTTGCTGCATACTTTAAAAATGGAAAGAATCTTCTGTGAAATGCACCTTTGATAGCATGTGATAAAGACAAGTAATTTTATATTAACTTTTTTTATTTTACATTACTTTTAATAAGAAATAACAATATGACAGTTTCAAAACACATTAGTAGTACATTTCCAATATTTGATACAGTGCATATTGTTTTCTTCCTATTAGTTATACAGAGAACTGGGTATAGACGTTCTAATTTTTCTACTCATTATTGATACAAAAAATTGTTTTCTCATGGAATTAAGAGAAAGCAATTGTATACTTAATCCAATGTTTGATAATTGTAGTGTGTTACTGGCAATGTTGGACGATATTGATTTACGCCTTTTATAGCTGTTTTTTTTTTTTTTTTTTTTTTTTTTTTTTTTTTTTTTTTTTTTTTTTTTTTTTTTTTTTTTTTTTTTTTTTTTTTTTTTTTTTTTTTTTTTTTTTTTTTTTTTTTTTTTTTTTTTTTTTTTTTTTTTTTTTTTTTTTTTTTTTTTTGGTCTTTTTGAGACAGGGTCTTGCTGTACAGTTCAGGCTGGCCTTGAGCTCAGTTTTGTAGCCCAGGCTGGTCTC
>PVJA010002463.1:0-106773 GCA_004027025.1 Myocastor coypus | reverse complement strand
TGATTGTGAGGACAATATGCAATATGTCAACTTTCAAAGAAAAAAAGGGGGAAAAGAAAAAAAAAAGTAATGTGGATTTAGAAAGGTTAATGTTTAGTTGTTTGATCAATCTTATATACCTATATGTATTAATCTAAACTGATCCGATGATGAAAATATGTAATATAACCATTTTTAAATTTAAACAATAAAAGAATTGAAAAAAAAAGAGATAAAAGGTATTGTTGCACATGGGTTTCATAGCAGAGGTAAAATGCATTTCACAGACTTAAACATTAAACTCAGCAACAAAAAGGTTATTTTTAAAATCGCATTTTAACAAATGCTTTGCACAAGGGATGATGAGATGAGTGCACAATGAGACAGAAACGATGAGCCGTGCCCTCCTCCAATTTTGCCCTTGTTGATTTTCTGTTCTCCACCATCACAAACCATTGCCTTCTGCTGTGGAGCCAGCTAAGGATGAACTGAAACCTCTATAAGCCAAGAGCTAAGTAAAGTTCTTCTTCCCTAAAATAAAACAAAGAAAATAAAAGATGAGAAGTTGGCTATGCGATGGGATATATATCCTTGGCAATACTTTTCCAGAGTGGTGAAAAGAAAAATTCTCCAAATATTTGAACACATATTTATTCAGAGAACATTCTTTCCCTTGTATATGTTTGATTTTTTTTTTATTTTTTAGACTTTTTTCTCAGTAATTAATTAATTTGTGTATGGTCTCACTATCTAGCTCAGACGCATAGTGATCCTCCTGTCTCAGCCTCCTGAGCCTGGGATTATAGGCATGTCTCACCATGCTCAGTTTCAGTGACTAGTTTATTGTGAGACATCACACTATAATTCGATCTTAAAATGTGAACTTGCTGTGCTCTGTAAAACTATTGTGAGGACAATATGCAATGTGTCAACTTTTAAAATAAGAAAGGGGAAAAGAAAAAAAGTAATATTGATTGAATGTGTGAATGTTTAATTGTTTGATCAATCTTATATATCTATATGTATTAATCTAAACTGATCTGATGATGAAAATATGTAATATAACCATTGTTAAATTTATACAATAAAATATTAACATTTTAAAAAATGTGAACTTATTTTTTTATTTTATTACTTTTAAGAAGAAGTAACAATATGACAGTTTCAAAATACATTAGTAGTACATTTGCAATATTTGATACAATGTATGCTATTGTCCTCCTATTAGATACACAGAGCACAGAGTGTAGACATTATAATTTTTTTAATCATTATTGGTACAAATTTTTTTTTCTCATTGAACCAAGAGAAAGTGGTTGCATACATAATCCAATGTTTGATAATCAAAGTAGGTTATTGGTAAAACCGGCATTGTTGGAAGCTATTGATTTAATCCTTCTGCAGTTCAGTATTCTAATCTTGATTTTCTGTTTTATGCCTTGTAGTTAAACTTTTCTGCTGGGTGGTTAAGGGCAAGTTTAAGCAAGACCTGTATAGCAAAACATGTAACTTTTGTGTCTCCCAAAGTCAGTCAAATTCTCTCAAGATTTACTTTGGAGCCATGTGCAGTGCTTTGTAGAACTGTTGTCAGTACCAACAATCTGGATGAGTCATGGCCATTGCTTGACCGGTTTGCTTTCTGTGAAAGCCTGAGAGAATGTTTTCCCTCTAGGTGACTCTCCTTTGGTACGCTATATATCTTCAGTCCCTTTCCTCTGTGGTCCCATAATCTCCTTAAACAGAAAATTTGGGAAACCACTGAGTTATAGGATGTTATAGCACAGGTTCTCTTATATCCTGAGTCCTCACTAGCCCTGAAGGGCTAGGGCCAAAATATTAGCTATCCTTATAGCTCTTCTTTTTCTCTAATTTTTGGTCTGCAAACTTATATTCTTAACCCTCCAGAAGAAAAGCTTACTGATACTATTACTCTATAACATAGGTACTTGAGCATAACATTGCTGTCTAAGTATAAAGAATCTTAGACGTAAATTGGAATTGCTATTTTCTATCAATCATTGATATTCTAATAAATCTCTATAAATTCTGATAAAAGCAGTTCCACATTTTTATACATTTAGAACTGTAAGTATAGCCGGTTTCTAATGTAATTTCAGTTACTGCTACGCTCTCTTTCAAGTACATGGTTCGTTTACAAGAAAACAAAAAAAGGTATTAAATGAGAGTAAGAAACCAGGAGAAATGCCATAAGATGTTTAATTTTTTTAAGATGTATAGTATTGTGTTTTTGAAAGTATAAATGTACATCTGTGTGACAAAATATAAAGGGGTGAGACATATAACATACGCATGTCTATACTTGCCCATGCATGAGCTATACAAATATGCACACACACACACACACACACACATACACATTGACAGTACATACTTTCAACTATATTATTTCAGGAAAGAATGCATCTGATAGTTCTGCCTCTTCTCATGTAGCCACTTTGATTTCAAATCTTATAATTATGAGTGCCATTGTTCCAGTACTGACCTGCTCATTACGATATCATTGCTGTCCCTTTAAATGAGCACTGCAACAGACCATGGAAAATAGAATCAGACCACATAAAACATTATGTAAACTTTCCTACAATTACCAGAGATTCAGAAATACTGCATCTCATGGTAGTGAGCATTATTGGCCTTAGGAAAATGTTGATGTTCCTTGACAAGTTTCATCTTCCATTTTGATGGCATTTTTATCTTGCTAGAAGAAGCTGCACAAAGATTTGGTGGCAAGACTGTGATTTCTAATTGATACCTTGGCCTTTAAATCTGTCTTCACAAATGCTGTGATCTCTTAAAGAAACACTCAATTCCATGGGCCATTATGGGGAAAACCTTTCTGATAAGTGGTGCCTTGCCCTTTCAACTTGTCCTTCTTGTGGTTCTATATTTAAGAGGCCCTTGAAGAAGGAGAAGAGACGTAGCATAGGAAAGGTTGAATATACTCCTTGCATTATCTCATGCCTAATAACCAATTTTTCACATTTTCTTTATTAAAGAAGGAACTTAAAAAGGAATCCATTTTAATGAAAAAATTTCAGACCAATAATGTCAATACTATGGTTGTCCTATGCATGTATCTTGTTAAAGAAGAAGGTTGAGGATACCAGGCACTCACCTCAAGCCTATCACAAATGCTTTCATGAAGGGTCCTCCGTGAACTTAATGTATGTTTCTTGGAGCTATATGGAAAACCGTGGTCTAGCATCTGAAGTAGAAGTGAAATACCTACAGGCATGAACATATAGCAATAGGCCTGTGTAGGCATGGTGTGCACAGTGAGAGAGGAGAGAAAGCGAAAGGAAGAGAGAGATTTCTGTTGCGTTGGAAAATGATTGCACGGGAAACAAGAGGAGAAGACGAATACATTGGTGTTTCATAGAACTAAAGTGGCAAAGACAAAGTACGAGATAAAGTCTTCATGAAATTATTCACTATCCAGCCTCAGTGGAACGACATCAAGGGTATTTATCCTCCTTCAGAAAAAGGCTTTCTCCAGGGGAGAAAAAAAAATGATCAAAAAAGGACTAAAGGATAAGTAACAGAGTGTTTCACAGGAGTAATTTGTTAGTACCAGCAGTGCAATGGAGAAAATGAGGTAAGACCTCTGGAACACCCATAGAAACTTCTTGTAGGTGAAAGACTCAACTTCATCTTCAGGAGAGATAGTGGACATTTAGTGTTTACCAGTCAAGGTCCCGTGTTGTTCCTTTCACATGTTCTCTGTCCCTCTGAGGCACTAGTCAGATAAAAATTTTGGTTTGGAAAATGAAAGAGCAGAAACAACAGAAGCAGAGAGAGAGAGGGAGAGAGAGAGAGAGAGAGAGAGAGAGAGAGAGAGAGAGAGAGAGAGAAGGAGAGGGAGAGAGGGAGGGAGAGAACATTCTTATCTCCCAATTACAGGGATACCTACAGGTACAACCCTGGCTGACCGGCGAGTTATAGAAACTGAAATTGAAAAACACTTCAGACAGACAGAACACCTGTAAGAAGTGACTGGTAACTGAACAGGATGACAATATTTCTTTGACATCATGGAAAAATTATTTGTTTAGCAGAGCATTCATGGAAAAGGAGAAACGACACATCCAAGCACAGGTTAGGACAACGGAGGTGCCCAGCACATAGCTGTACTTTGCATCCATCCCACAAGCGCTGCTGCACCACTATGACAAGTTGATTACAAGGGTCACAGACACTTAATTTCATTTATTATCCCTCGAATCTTAGCTCAATACGAGTTGCTTAGGAAGACTTTTCCAGAAGCACTGTGGCTAAGCTATCATTCGACTTTAATCTACCCTACTGCTTGTTTTGTAACCTTGCAGACCTCTAGAGCGTGTTTGCGGTGTATTTATTTTTTGTCTCCCTTGTATCCAACAATAGAATGCAAGTTCCTACAAACAGGAGGCCAAAGCATCTGTGTGAGGGAATGAGGATGTAGGCGTGTAGGCCCAGTGGGCAGACTACCTTGAGAGGAGCATGTGAAGACCTGTGACACCATCTAGGCAGGAGAAATAACGTCCATGAAAATCACCGTAGCCGGGCGTGGTGGCTCATGCCTGTAATCCCAGCACTTGGGAGGCTGAGGCAGGAGGATTAGTGTGAGTTCGAGACCAACCTGGGCTACAAAAGTGAGCTCAAGGTCAGCCTCAACTGCATAAGGAGACCCTGTCTCAAAAAGACAAAAAAAAAAAAAAAAAAAAGAAAAAGAAAAACGAAAATCACCGTGGCCCAAAGAGCTAGTGGATAGGAGGCATTTTCCTCTTGGTTTTGTGCTTTTAATTATGCCGGGAGTCACATGTGCCAGGAGAAGGAAGAGAGTGCACAAAATATACGGCCATTCTGGCCCAATGGATAGGTGAAAGCACACCAATGTTTAATTTTTTTCTAGGAAAAAAGAGAATGTATAAATTATTGTACCTTACAATGTAGCTGGCATAATTCTATGTATAAACATACATACAAATGGCCCTAGACAGTGGGCAGGGTTTGATCCCAGGCATGTGGTACACACTGCCTCTGCAGTGTGCTGGGATACATTTGAGACTGGGCATGGTGGCACACATCTGTAATCCCAGGTCTTGAGAGTCTGAAAATGAGCATCACTAGGAGACCGATCTGTGTAGTGAGACGCTGTAGACCCTATATTAATACATTTAAAGAAAGAAAATCCTTTCTTTCCACTTTCTCTTACTGTCTCTTTGTATATATAATATACATAAATTATGTATAATGAAAGAAATAAGATGCTCTTAGTTCTAATATTATATTAATGTATTATTAAACACAATGTACTAAAATATTGTTATTAACATATCATTGCAATATAAGATACAATCATTTTAGAATTGTTTTATTTCCTTCAATTTTTAGAAATTTTACAAAATTAATTCTTTGAACTATCATGATATAAATAATCCAATTATCTATTTAGGTACTAAAATATTTTCATATTTGGAAGACAATACATTAAAGTGTCAAAAAGTCTTCACTAGGAATAATTAGAAAGTTTACTTTTAAAGTTTTCCAGGAAATTCAGGCTTAAATATGTCCACCCGGTTTTCAAGATCCTGAAGCATAAAAAATAAAATAAAATCAGATGACCATCTAGAGAAGATACAAGACTAATGAAAGAGGAGAAGAGTGGAGAGCCAATACAAGTTTGAAAACACATAGCAATACAAAACATTATTTGATATTTGATAGACCCTTATATGATATTCACAAATAGGTAATCACAGAGCTTGTTTTATAAAATGAAGGTGTAATGAAAAATACATTTTTAAATAATCTTAGTTTCTTCCTTCCTTCCTTTCTTTCTTTCTTTTTTTTTTCTTTCTTTCTTTCTTTCTTACTTTCTTATTTTCCTTTCTCATTTCTTTCTTTTCCTTCCTCTTCTGTCCTTTCTTTTCTGTATTTAGGACAGGGTGTGCAGGGTCTTCAGGGTCTCACTATGTAGATCAGACTCCTAGTGATTCTCCTGTTTTCAGCCTCCCAAGTGCTGGGATTTCAGGCACACGTCACCACGCTCAGTCTCAGTTGCTGTCTCAGTGCACCCCGTGGTGGTTGCTCTCTGCTTAAATAGGCACTTCAGTCTACTGCGCCATCGGGCCGGCCCTACAATCTTACTTTAGATAGAATCTAAAATCTAACATTACCTACCTTGTTTGTATAAGGCCATCATTATTGAAATTTTCTAGTATCTATGTATTGTAGAGTTCATGCTATTAATATGGATATTACAGCAACATGTTCATCATGTATGCTGTAACTTCTAAAATTTTTCCAATACAACCTGTGTTTTATTATTAGATAAAATATTTTTGTTTGGAGAAGAAAAAAACTGAAAACTAAAAAACAATTAAATCCAGTAAAAATCTCTGATATTCAAAACAGAAGATGTAAATGTATCTTCTTATTCTTTCATTATAGATAAATTTCATCAATTGAAGAAAAAAGTAAAAAAAAAAAAATAGCTCTTCCTCATATTTATTCTGCAAAGGAAAACAGTATTAGGACAAATAACATGCCATTCTAGGCCCTCACAGTGGTTCTCAGCCTTTGTAATGCCGTGACCCTGCAATACAGTTCCTCATGTTGTGGTGACCCCAAACCAAAAAACAATTTTAGTGGCTAATTCCAATAAATAACATTTCACCATGGCATAGCAGGGGTTTAAATATGTATTTTCTGATGGCTTTAGGCGACTCCTGTGTTTTGGTCGTTCCTTTAGATTCTCTTCTGTGGTTCATATCTTCTCTGCTTTTAATCAGAGATGGTATGAAAATACCATGGACATCCTCATACAGTTTTATTGAACTGTATAATTGGAAAGAAACAATTAATACTTCATGTAGTAGCTATTTTTCTATGGCAAGGTAAGTATTACAAAGTCCATGATAAGAATCACAAGTAAAGAACTTAACCTAAAGTCCTTTTAAAGAAATGGCAAACCAGGGAGATCAGCAACATAAGCATTTGCCTGGCAAGTACAAGGTCCTGAGTCCAACCTTGTGCCAAGTTATTGGTACTACAATAAATAAACAAGTAGGAGGGTAGATTATATTACATTTTAAAGCTTTGTATAATTAAACCATTTTCTTATGTTGACGGCCAAATGTTAACATGTTATTTTTCACATCGCTTATAATCTTGTCACAAAATACTTAAAAGTTGGTTAGATTTAAGAGAAAATTATCTCCCCAGAGATAACCTCCACCCTTGGGACAGGGGTTAATAACTTCACAATTAATATGTATGGTGCAGAACTTCATGCAAATGAAGTGTGCCAGGAGTGTGACAATTTAATTATATTTAAAAGAAAAGAAGATGAATGCACAAATTTGCTGTTGCTTATATCACTGCAGCTTCCAGCACCTGATTTCTTTTATTGATTTCAAAACAAGACAAACAAAACAAAACAACAACAAAAGTCATGCCTAAAAAAATAGGTAAATAAATAAATAATTCTTAAAAATCATGAATCAATAAAAGTAAATAAGATACAAATAAAATAGAACATGTAACAAATTCCAAGCTAGTAAAACCTTTTATAAGCTAATCACTATGCTAGACACAACTTTGCACTTCAATTTTTTTTTTCTTGGGTTGGGAAAGTAATAACGTAGAATACTCTAATCACCAGTTAAACCAATCTTGTGAAGAAAACAAGGCTTCACAATTTTAGTGGGGAAACAGAGCCACAAGTCTACTGGACAAAACAGCCTCAACAATGAGTTACACTGCAAAGTCAGAAGAGCTGAAGAAACCCCAGAGCTTTACTGGTGATAAACACTTTCTCCACTGTATTGTAGGACAAATACTATTTCCCTCAACACTGGGTATTGATTAAAAGAATCTTTCTACCTCCTGTACTAGAGAGCAAATTCTCTCAAGAAAATGAGGACATTTATCCAACCTTGCACTTTCCAACAGCTGTGTCCCAGGTGTTTGGATTTCTGTCCTTTGTTGGGTTAGTCCATACCTAAATAAGAAATTAACTAATCTTAAATTTTAGAAAAATAGTCAAATTAATAAAGATGTATAAATATGAAGTACTGGAAGCTATATCAAGACTAATACAAGTAAGATATCAATTTTTATTTTGTAAAAATTAAACAGAGGTACACACAATGAATTCAGAGACCAATCTAAAGAAAAATAAATGTGTTTTTAATGCAAACTCAAGAGCACTGGGGAAAGATAAAGTTATAGTTTATTTCAATTTGTTAGGTGTTTACAGTGCAAGTATGGAGCCACCTGAGTTCCTATGCCTTGATTAAAGGTTTGTTATATGTCAAAAATGATTAAAATAAAATTGAAATTTGCTGTTAAAAAAGACAGAAATATTTATTACTTTAATTACATTATAACTCATTATATGTATGTATCCAGTTACAATTATATACATCATAAAGATGTACAAATGTCACTTCTCAATTTAAAAATGAAATGCTTCAAAGTACAAAACACTTGGTGGCAAGGAAGTAAGATGAGAGGAAGGGAAGAAAGGATGGTAGAATAAGACCCAATCACGTTAAACTAAAACAGAAAGTTTCTATGGAGTCCCCCCCCCCCCCAAAGTGTCTGGTAATTTGGAAACAAAGCTAAGCAATTAAACCTAGAAGAGTTGTGCAAATTTCCCTAGGAAGCAAAATTCCAGGTCCAATCCGTCAAAATAACAACAGTAGATCTTTGTCATTCAATCAGCAAGGACTCCAAAAGAAGTTCGGTTGAAACAACCAATGAATGCATTGCTTTAAGCTGAGAACACTTCCAGTCTTGCTAATTATTATCTGAACACTGACGTGGCTTAATGGTAAAAGACAGAGAAAGACTTTCAGGCTCTGAGACTGTGTCTACACAAGCCACAGGGACCTGGCTCTGTTGAATGCTTTGCTCCTCTCGATTTTCTCTGGGACATTTCCAAGACTCAATAATAGCAGAGTCCCAGAAAATATATTTTTGTCCTTAGTTGCCCCATGGGGTCACAAGCAGAGCAATAGTTGTCAGAATTTTCCATAGAAACTACACTGAAATTTTGATTTTATTGTCGAATAAATGATTTGACAATCTTCCATGTTAGCTAGTCTTCTTGAAGTCATTTTGATAGCTGAATTCACAGTCCAAACTACTATGTCTGAGTGTATACACTCAGAGTTGTAGAGTGGTTATTGTTAATACGTAATAAAGGCAAGAAAGCGATAGTGAATAGAATCAGCTCTTTGTAATACTGTGGGAATATGAAGACGTATTGCGCATATGTGCATATTAACTATGTGTTTATAGTCATGTTCCCTAGTTCTTATTCTGTTACTAGTGCTTATGACTTATCTCATAAAACATGAGCAATAGAGCTTAAGGTCAGTCCTGATTTCACTGTTTTAATTGCTGAGACTTTATTCTAATTGTTTCACAGTTCTATAAATCAGAAATAAAGGGCTAAATATCAGAGAACAAGCGTGTAAGTTTTGTGCAAAGATGGAGTCAATTTATTTATTTCACAGTGGGCCCAATTTCAAAAAATCATATGGCCCCACTGAATCCATTTGTCTGTCTATAAAATGGTAAGGCCAACTGTACTTCAAAGCACTTTTCACTTGGCAATGACTGGGAGCATTAGACACTACTTGTGCACACTTTGGACTCCATCATCCCATGTAGGCAGGTCTTCAGATTGAAATTTGCAAAGAATCTTGCAGATTAGCTAATTCTATACTGCAAGTAGAAAAAACTGTTTCCTTCGAAGTCTTTGCTCTGATTAGCATCTATAGGCATGCAGAATGATCAAACAATATAAGCACTGAATGCTACTCTCAATGGACTGATAAAATTTATACTATAAAATAACAACATGCAGTGCTAGCAGTATAGCTCAACAGACTAAGCGCTTCTGTAAGTAAGCTCAGGGGCCACGGTTCAATCCCTGGCACTGCATGCTGCACTGGTCCCACCCTCAGGCATGCTAGGCCTGCCATGGAGTCTGGGTGTGGTGGTGCACACCTATAATCCAAGAACTAGGGAGGCAAAAATCAAGAAAATCACTATGAGTCTGGGTTGAATAGTGAGACCCTGCACACACACACACACTCACAACGACATGCAGTATGATAACCACTGCTAATGTCTTATCACCTGGTCTTTGCATTCTGTATAGCTTTTATTGTTTTGTTTTATTTTAAATTCTCTTTTGAATAAAATTCTTTCCTTTCTTCAAGCATATATTTTCCTTCTTTCACTGACAATGTTGACGATGAACAAAACGGTGTTAGATTGCAAAATGTCAGATAGTACCTTTCTCATGGGGCAGGAAACAAAGAGCTGCACAGAAATCACTCCACTTAATCAGTGAAATGACCCACATTAGAGCTCCTAATTCCCATTTAAAGAGGAGGCAATTATGACATATGCCATAGAATATAATGGCTGCAACCTAGGGAGAGACCAGGAGGTACTACCTGTCAAATAATGTTATAGTAATTTAAATGTGTGTACTCTGGGCTGGGGATACAGCTCAGAGGCATAAGCACCTGTCTCACAAATGCAAGGACCTGAGTTCGAACTCCAGGACTGCAAAAGTAAATAAGTAAGTAAGTAAGTAAGTAAGTAAGTAAGTAAGTAAATAAATAAATAAATAATTTTTTAAAAAGTAACTTTAGGTACTCTGGCTCGTGCTAATCAGTGTTTGAAATCGTGGAGCAGCACTTATGCATAACCAATGAGTTATTATTATTTTTCATCTGTGTATTGCGTCCTTTGCTTCCCTCAGCTAACATCACATGGGTGGCAGAGCCTCTCTTGCAGCTTCCCCCAGATACCACCACTACAATCAAGTTCACAAGAAACAACCCAGGTGACCTTCTAAGAAATGAAGTCTTCTCTAGTGAAAAACCTTTCCGAATTACTTTCAGTCTTACAAATAAAATCTGAACTTTTTAATCTAGAACTCAAGGCTTCCCTTTATGAAGGAAACCTATACTCCTTACTTCTGCAAATCAGCCAAATTATAGCCCTGAAGTTGAAGTGGTTCACAGTCTCTGAAAATGCCTTGGTGCTTTCTCACATTATGCGCTTGATCATGCACAGAAATAACCCCATTTCCCTACCTTTGTCTCTGTGCCTGGAGCCCTATCCCTGTCTTTGATTTAGGATACAATTTAAGTGTAATTTTACCCAGTGGTCTCCCCCTCCCAGACCCTTCCATTTAGAAGTTGCCTCTTCGACTCCCAGGAAATGTCTGAGTTCATGCTTTCCATAATGTAGTTGTACGAAGTTGTTATGTTTATTTGTGCATATGTGCTTATGTGAGTGTAGTTCCTGTTACGGTTTGTGTCCAGTTGTCCCTCCAAAGTCTTATGCAGTCACGGGGCAAGGACTTCTAGAGTTTGAAGCTAACTCATGATCCACTTGGATTATGTGTCTTAGTACTGATGCATTATGGGTGTGTGTACCTTCCCCAGCCTGAGGCAATAGCCTGAATGTATTATAAGAGAGAAACAGACTCTCTTTGTGTTGCTCTCAGTTGTCCTGGTTGGTCAGTTGCCACTGTCATCATTTGTTGCTGTCCTACCACCATGAACTGCTGCTCTCTGCCCTGTTCCGCTCAGCCTTGAAACCAGCTGAGTATGAACTGAAACCTCCAGCAACTGTGAGCCAAATAAACCTTTCCTTCTTCATTTTGGGTGTCAGGTATTTGTCCCAACAATGAGAGAAGAGTAACTGAGACAGTTCCCCAGCTCTTTAATTTGATGACTTCTAAAGCACACGCCCATGCGCCACTTCTGTTGCACATTCATATAGGTGGATTAACCATGTCGCAATACACATAATTTGAATGAGTGGATGGATGGAAGACTCAGTGAAGTGTGCTCATTTTGTGGGTTTGGTCAAGCTGATTTACTTGTCTGACCACTCTCCAATTTTATCTAATCTGTTAGCATATTGTAAGAGCATTGAAAAGGCAAAAGGAGAGAAAAGAGCTTGGGAATCAGAATAAACTAAAGTGATTGGGCTGGGGAGATGGCTCCGTGGCACAAGTGCCTACCTTGCAAGTGCAAGGCCATGAGTTCAAGTCCCAGTCCTGTTAAAAACAAACAACAAAAAAACTTGAATCTACACAATAAACTAAAATGAAATGTAGCATTGATTGTTACTGCACAGGCTATGTATCTGTGGAGATTTATTCTTACCTTGGTTTTACCAAAGAATTTGTAATGCATTCGTATCCTTTAATAAAGACGCTACCTATCAATTAAACAGCCAACCTTTCTATTTAAAAAATGCCAGATAAGGAGGCACGTCCTGATCTGGAAGTGCAGCTGATCGGCTGGCAGACATCCCTGTTCAATATCAGAGCGATCTGTCAAAGCTGTGCTGTATCAAAAAACTCAGATCTGAGGGTAATCAAAACTTTTCATCATGCATTTAGAAGCATACTATAATTTTAAGCTACTTATAAAATATGGAGCAGTCTATATATTCACACGGATAGTGTATTTTCCATCAAAAGTTTATTCAAATGCTAAGAAAGTAAATAAACGCTGTTCCAGAGAGACAAGACTGAGACCATCTGAAGAGTACAAAGGGAAACCCAAGAGGCCGTCTCCACTTGGCACCTGCCTCTTTTGTTGCATTGTTCCAAACACTCTGTGACAGTCACTTTGTCTAAAGATGACAGCATTTCATCACCTTCATGAGATTAAAGCTCCCTTTCAAATACTGGTGCCAGCACTGTTCAAATATGTCAGCAAAGTAGAAAATTCAATAAAAATCCCTGAGGGTGAGATGCCAATTAGGTCTAAAAAGGCCAAGATTTGCTCTTAGGGTTGAAAAAAACAGACGGGCCTTTGGAGATAATGTAAATAGCAAGATTCCCAAGTACTCAGTTATCCTCTAGCCAGACTAACTTTAGGGATGTTGAAGCTTCCTCCTCCGGGTTTCTTTCTTGAGGTCTGTCCCATCAGTGTAAAAAAAGTCTGCCTTCAAAGCCTGGGAGTTATCTCAGTGCTCCTGTTCACCATTGCAAAATTAATGAAACAAATTGAACCCTTACATTTGTGGTTGTTGAGTAGTGTGGGTTAGCAGTAGGAAACCTTATTAGCACATTCAGTTATATGAAAATGTTATGAAATTCATGAACTTAGTGTTAAAACTTCATTAGATTTGGGGGAATTGTGTAATATTACTACTAACAACTATGGTCAATGTAGATACCCAGTTCAGTAGATGAACCAATTGAAGATGTAGCAAAAGGCAAATAGGTTCTCCTGGGAGGGGAAGAGGAAGTTTTCACAGTGAAGTATTCTGAAACAGCTGATACATGGACCAACTTTGACATGTATAAAGACAACCAAGTGGGAAGAAAAATAGAAGGATCTGAAAACTATATCTTAACAGGTTTCACAAATAAAAGTGATTCTGAGAGAGACAGAGAGACAGTGAGACAAACAGGTAGAGACAGAGATAGACAGCTTACCATAAAAATAAAGAAAATTAACATTTAATAAGCCCCTACCCTATTGTCAGCCTCACACTTATATTGACTCTTATAATATCTAAATTAAAACTTACAAACATTGTGTGGATAATGTGTAAAAGTTTCATTTTGCAGATACCGTGGAACATGAAGAAATGCTTAATTAAATACATAGCGTTGCTAAACCAGTGAGATGAGCGGAATTCTAAACAAAAGAAATTATTTCCCACTCACATGCACAGAAAGTTTAGAATAAGTGAAACTTTCATTATAGGGCAGAATCAGTATTTAAATAGTTCATGTCAGAAAGCTATGCATCCTATAATTTAAAATAAAAAGGTTAACCAATAGTAAGCATCTGTATCACAAATTCCAGCACACTAAACAGTTATTACAAGTGGGTAGGCCATATACCAAAGGACAGGCTTGTAAAGCAGAGAATCATAGTGATCCTCCTGCCTGAGCCTCCCCAGTACTAGGATTACAGGTATGTTCCACCATGCCTGGTTTTGATAGCCAGCTTGACACAGGGCCCACAGGCATGCGGTCCTGGGGATCAAACCTAGGCCTTTGCACTTGCCGGGCAGGTGCTTAGACAGCTGAGTTATCTCCCTGGCCCCAGGACAAAGATTTTAAATTGTTAAGAGCTGAGTGTATGTGAACATAGAAGCATAGTATAAGGCTTCTGTATAGACAATACAATATCTAAACAAAAGGGTGACTAAATCTAGTACACTGAACAAGTATTCACAAAATAATTTCTTCTGTGAACCTCTACATATTCACGAGAAGATACAGAAAAACAGGGGCACACTCTAAGAACAATAAATAGAGTAGTCAAAGTACCAAAATGACATGGGGAGAGCGATGAAGAAAGCTGAAATGTTAGCCCTGGAGGGAAGAAGATTCAAATTAGGTTGAGAAGTGTTTATTCCAAAGATTGGTCTACAGATCATTGTTCAAGAAAGCATTTGGTGTACATATAAATAGAAACATTAACTCTTTTCACTGAAGAGTATGGTCTTAAGTTCCATCCATCTGGGTTTAAATGTCACAAGTTTAGCCTTTTTCATGGCTGACTGGTACTTCGCCACCGTTAGCATGATTCACATAACCAGAGAAAGCATTCCTAATGTTCACATGAAACAAGAAGGCACCTAGAAGAGCAAAAGTCATTCCAAGCGATGCAGGAAAACCAGGGTGTGCATCATTATCCCTGACTTTAAATTATACTACAGAGCTACTGTGGTAAAAACAGCATGATACTGGCGAAACATCAGACCCACAGATGTATGGATCAGATTAGTAGATGCAGAAAAACCCCAAACACATTCAGGAACATTGTCTTTGACAATGGAACCACATTCACTAGAATAGAAGATAGCCTCCTTAGTAAACAATGCTGGAAAAACTGGTTTTCCATGTGTGGAAAACTGAAACTAGGCCCGTGTCTATTCTCATGCCCTAAGCTAATTTAGTTTTTCCTGTGACTCTGGTCACAAGCTGGACTCGATAAAAACCAAACCAAATTTCCCTATATGATCAACATTGAATTTGACCATGAATCATGACTCAGTTCTCGTCCAATTCAGTTCATGAACTGACATACCAGAATAATTGAAAACTTTACGTCCTTCCAATTATTAGTCATAATGTGAGAAAAGGGGAAAGTTTCATATGCAGTTCAAGAAAACAGAGTTGACAATGTTTATTTATAGGAATCCTCACAATTTCCAATGTAGCTGACAATACTTCGATCAGGCCGGGAATTCCACATTAGGTATGTGTATTTATAGAGCGATGCTCACAGCACCACTATTATTAGGAGCATATCAAACGCCATCAGTAGGTACAGTGAATATGAAGTAGACAAACCAGAATATAACCACTGAGGAATTAGAACACAGGAGCCTGAAAGGAGGAGAAGAAGAGGCGGTATGGGCACTGAAAGTGAAGAAGATACAGGTGTGAGCACTCACAAGTGCCCCGAAGTAAACATCATTAATCAGCAACACAAACACACACTGATTAAAAAAAGAACAAACAAACAACAACAAAACCAATTCAAATGCACAAATGAACTATTCGAGACAAAAATTATAAATATTGTAAGAAAACAAACCATACTTAGGAAACTTTATCCAGGATGCAAAAAATTTACCTTTGTTTGTCTATGCGTGTGGTATCAGAGATCAAACTCAGGACCTTGCACTTTTGCAGGCACATAGTTCACTGAGCTATCTCCCCCACCCTAAAATCAACCTTTATAACTATAGCAAAACTGTTCTTGTGCCAATAATATATATCAACATGGTATTAAATAATACACGTTAAATTTATAATAAAATTTTCCTCAGAGAGGCTAGAGGAAAGGACAGGCTTGGGGTGGGTGATAAGGAGAATTTCTACTTCTGTGGTTTCTCTTATGGTAAAATTAATTTAAAGAAAATAAAGTTTTTTTTTATACTGGCTAATTTTGATGCAAGGTCATTATCTATTTTCCTTTGTTGTTTCATTTAAGTTTTAAAACTATATATACAGCTGGGCATGGTGGCGCATGCCTGTAATCCCAGCACTCGGGAGGCTGAGGCAGGAGGATCGGTGTGAGTTTGGGACCAGCCTGGGATACAAAAGTGAGCTCAAGGCCAGCCTGAACTGCACAGTGAGACCCTGTCTCAAAAAAAAAAAAAAGAATAAATAAATAAAACTATATATACATATATGTTAGAATATATGTATACATTGTATGTCATGATATATATAATATCATATACATATTTTAGTAGTCATATTAGAAATGACCTGTATAATTATAAAGGAATAGTGACACTTAACAGCCATTAGACTGAAATTTCTCACCAAAGAAAGGAAATCCAAAAGGCATTAAGACACCTACAACTTTCTTCGAAACTAGTGGAACAGGATACAAGTTCGACTAGACTTTGAGGGCCTAGATAACTGAGGATTTGTACTCCAAACATGATAAATGTTAAATGTATCTCTATTGATTAATTACTTTTTGTTTTATGCTGATGTATAAAAGCACTATGTAACTTAAAATTTTAGGACTTTTAAGAAACTTAAGTCTATATCCCAACATCAGAAAAAAAGTGAGATTTCAAGTTTCAAAGAGGTACAGTGCTATTTAGGGGTTGTATTTAAATCCACAAAATGACTCCTAGATGGGCTTCATCAGCTGCCTTTGGACTTAGAGGTCCTAGGAGGCTAGGAACTAGGAAGTTAGTTTCATCATGGCAGAATGGAAATTTTTCCATTTAAACACTTAAATATGGGCGAGCAATCAGACTGGGTTGTTTTTCTGCCACTCTTCAATGATTTTATTTACTTTTTCTCACTCTAAGCCCTTGCAATCCTCCTGAACACCTCTGGGAAACATTACTGTGGCACTCAGTCAACTAGGAGAGCTTAAGTAACAAAAAGTAGGCTGGTTGCCCTCACAGAGATGAAAAACGCCAGTGCTGCACCAGAATGCTGGGTGTGAAACACTAGTTGGTGGAAGAAAGTGGATGTGAGTTCAGCCTTGTGAAAGGCAACAAGAGGGAGAAAGGGCCAATTATAGCTCTTTAAAACGTTGAAGTGTCATTCTCCCCTTTCATTGAAAATGTCCCTTTCTAATCTTTATCTGTCTCAGTGTTACTAAGGACAGATAGAGAGACAAAGAGATAGAGGGACAGAGGGACAGAGGGGAAAGAGAGACAGAGACAGAGGCAGAGACAGAGAAACAGGGAGAGAGACAAGGACAGCCAAAAAGACAGAGAGGGAAGCAGACACAGAGACAGAGACTGCCTAATAAAACATACTTACAAGCAAGAAGCATATTATAGACGCTGTATCACATCTTATTATTATTTTTTAAAAACTTTTTAATGTATTTGGTATTTTCTGCACAAATAGACTTTATGCATAATAGTAGTGATCATCCTATCCCGGGCTCCCCAACACTAGAATTACAGACATGCGCCATCATACCCAGTTTCGGTGACCAACTCGGCACGCAGGGCCAGCATGGCTTGTTGTACTGGGGATTGAACGTGGAACCTTGAGTTTGCCAGTCAGATGTTTAGACTTCAGACCTCTCTCCCCAACCTGTATCATATTCTGGATGCTCTATGAAGCATCTAGAGTTCAAGGGGATGACATATCTTATTCTGTTGAGCATTGACTCATGTCTTTAGAAGACGAGTGTTGCACATTTCTCCTGGGCATATACCACCAATGTATTCTATTGGTTTGTTTGTCTAGATAGTCCTATCATGTAGTTTGGGCTGGTCTTAAACTCACTAGACAGTCCATGATGGCCTTCAACTTGCAGTGAATCTCCTGCCTCAGCTTCCCAGATGCTGGGTTTGCAGGTATGTTTCCAATGCTAGCTGCTATCAGTTCATCTTTAGAATTCCTTTGATGGACAATCAAACTGACAGCCAAATGGAGGGAAGAAACTCTAGATTCAACACAAAAAGTACCCTTAGAAGGGAAAAAGTACATTTTCTATCTTTCCATACCTTGCATTTGTCAACAGGTATCAGACTGCCAGGCATGGTGGTGCACATTTGTAACCCCAGCTCTGGAGAGACTGAGGCAAGAGGTCTGCTACGACTTTAAGGCCAGCCTCAGCTACAAAGAGAGTTCAAGGCCAACCATCACTGCAAAGCAAGACCCTAAGATTAGAACACCGTCTATAGTTTACATAAAGTGTTAATATTGCATCTTCAGTGTCATGGTTTATATATAGATGTCCCCTAAAAGCCTCACATACTCATAGGCCTTCCGGTCTCCCTAGCTACAGACTCTTTATCCTCTGTGATGCCCCTGGACCCATGCTGCCCTGCTTTGGAGCCAGCTGGCAATGGACTGAATTTTCTATAGTGACCTGAAATGAACCTTGCTTCTTTTAACTTGTGCTTGTTGAATATTTTGTTCAAGGAATCAAAAGGATAACCGAACTATCCTGGATTGAGGATATTTTTAAAAAGCTAAGTGCTATTCTAATGAAGAACATCAGATACCTGCTCAAGAACTGCCATTCCTATGGTTATTAAATAATTGGTAAAGAATGATTTAAAATCAGATTTTCTGACTCTAGTTGTTTAGATAAGTTTTTTTTTAATTAAACTAAGCTATTGTTATTGTTTGACATATTAAACATTGGTCACAAACAAATATTTATGGAGATCAGATAAGTAATATAATTGTTAATTGTCTCCTAGAGGTACTGCGTTGCATATAGGCTGATAGGAGAGGAACATGAACTGGAGAGAGAGCTTAATTTTGTGCAATGAAGAAATTAAAAAACTTGTGTGTGTGTGTGTGTGTGTATTTAAATACCTTGCAACCACTATAAACTGCACTTGTTCTTAATATATTGTGGGTAATTGGACATGAATGTGTGATGGTAACCAAACTATATAAAAGTTATTGCTAAAAACAAAATATAGCATAAATCTGATGCATCACAACAAGTTGAAAAGGTCTTTATGTATTATAGTAACTTAAATATTTTTTTTTCTCTGAACACATATTTTTATTTAGCAAATTTTTATTATACACCTTTTTGAGAAATGTTACCTAGCTATACATGGAACAAGAAAGAGCCTGAGATAAAACTATCGCTAGAAGGTGAGTGTGAACTGTATTTCCAAATGCCAGTTTGGCCTTCCGAAATGCATAGAGTGATCTCATTTTCCTATTGGAAACCATTTGAGGGAGAAGAGCAAGCTCTTAATAAGAGTTCTGGGACCACAAGTGTGGCTCGTAAAATATGGTTCATGTAGACTATTATTATTGTCTAGAGCGAGCAACTATTTCCATATAAATCCAGGAACTAGTGATGTGGGAATAGTCTTTGCCACTTCAGCGCAAGAATAATAGGTAAAATGAAATCCTGCCGTCAGAATGAGTGTATTGAATGTGACCTATATTTTTATTTTTACTTCACCCAAGCTAGCAGATTAAATATTCCATGGCTGAATTTTTGCTTTAAAAATCAGACATTGAATCCAACATGAAGCATAGGAATGGCCTTCTCTGTTTATGTTCCTAGGTATCTCAAATCACTTATTCCTGTTAGGAAGTGTCCAATGTCATTTTGACAACCTACAAAACAATCTGCATTGATCTTGCTCTATAGCTTGTTATACTTCTTATTTGCTCCAAATCATTTCTATCTCCATTTCATACATGTTTTGTTTGATTCAATGATTTAAAAAATCTCTTCTCTTTTAAGAGTTGGAAATAATATATATTCTATAATTTTTACTATGTGAATGAGTTTCACTTATTAGCAGCACAAAGTTTAACACCTCAGTGCAAGGTAAAAGTTGTCCTGCTCTATATTCAACCTACACATGTGTATAATTTCACGAAAATACACATTAACTATGACCTATTCATCATTATAATGAGATTGACAGCCGTGAATTATGAATGACAGTTGGAGTCATTTGTAATAGTAATTCATTTTTTGAGTAGCACATCAATTCCTAGAATGATAAAACTCTCATGATGACCTTTCTCAATCCCAGACAGAATGTTATTGGCAATTTTTGAGATTGAATATATCTCTTCCGTTCAGAATGACAAAATTTGATTTAAGGATTCATTTTATTTCCATTTTCGTGAGCTATGATATTTCATTAAATGTGTACTCATAAAAACCTCAACGTCTTTACTCACACCTTTGCTCTTTTTATAAAAACACTATTTTCACACCATTGAGATGAACGTTTAAAATGGGATTTGACTCTGGTTACCCGATCCTCCCTTGAAAGCATGTCCTTGTTACTCTGTCAATATGGAAAAGAACAAATGGAAGGTAAGATCTGTCATTTCATTTTCCCTGATTTCACGGGTGTTTTTTTTTTTCAGTAGGAAGTCATCTGAGTGGTTTATTTTTCCCCCAGATAACACATTTCTTCATCAAGTATAATTGCAAACCATTAAATTAGATTGCCTCCTTTGGATCTTTGCTGGCTCCAATTCCCTTGTGTGATAAACTAATGTAAACCTTCAGCTTTGAAATATATATGTATCTCGTAGCAGTCAGGAAAAAATGTGCTGCTGAACAAATGGCTTATTCTAATATGCCTCAACATTCTTCAATTATGATAATTTGAAATCTTGCAACATATATTATCAAAGAAAAAAGATGTCAATCTAAGGAAGAAGGGCTAAATATCTTACTAAAGGAGATGACATTTTCAAAGGCAGTCTATGTCTGTACGGAGACTGGAGATTTGAAGAAGACCCCAGGCAAAAATGCTGCAAAGTGAATAGTAGCTCTTAGAAGGCCAAGGTATAATCCAATATAATCCAATTTATTTCAAAAGTACATAGTAAAATTTTCATGAATCAATTGCATCATTTGCAAAATAATGTAGTTAATGACAGTTCTTGATCTAAATCTAAAAAGAAGGAAATATTGAGAATATTAGATGAGAAAATCTTGCACCTAGACATGGAAAATTTAATTTTTGTCTTGTTTTTGATAAAGAATAATAGGCAGTGCTGCTGAATAGGAAAAAATGTACTATTAGTATTGCTGTTTTCACGTAGAATATCTCCACTGCTGGAACTAATATCCAAGTATGCACCATCATAAGAAAATATTAAGAAAATACTTTCCATTTATCTTGATGGAATACTTCCATTTATTTTATATTTGCATGGAACCAATGTAAAAGAAACAAGAAGGAGCAATAAATTCTTACTGGATTTAGGGAAAGCCACAGAAATCTTAGTAATATTAAGAAGGGCTCTACAAAAGAAGAGAATAATTTTATTATACTTTCTCTGGGTATATTTGCTTACATATCAGTTACCCACCATTCTTACTAACTTTCAAACTGAAATAATTTACTTTGTGAAGTATAACTCTTTCCTTTCATATATAACAATAGCAACTAAGCATATAATATGATTCAAACACCTCATTCGAATTATAGACCTCCATGAAGCTTCCAAATGTGAAATAATTTTACAAGAATTATGTGTAAAATTTTTATAAACCAATGTCCTTGCTCCCTAGAGTTGAATATGTGTATGTTATGGACCAAAGCTTTTGTTTTCTGACTCTCACAACCCCTAGCCTAGCCAGTGTAATCAGGTACTCATAGAATATCATTTCAAACATACTGTATCATGATTGACTATTCATCTGCTGCTTTCGTCCTTGGCTTAGTTTTGACTCTGGGACACTCACAGATTAGTTTCAAACATTAGGAGTAATTTAGGGAAACCCATGTAGTAAGGATGACCTACATAACAGTATGCTTCAAAGGCAGTCCTCCTGAACTAAATAACAGTTACTCAACTTTATACAAAGTATATGTTTAGGCGGCCCTGAAGTTACAGTTAGTAATCTCAGATTTTTAACTCTTAGGAGAAATTAAGTTCTTCAAACTCCACACAAACAAGTTTCGCTGTCCTTTATCACCTCAGTTTAGGTGACAATCATGCAAATGATGCAACATATTTCTTTATTTAAAGTATTTAATATGCAATAATTTCCAGCAGCACATTTTCCAAATGACTCTACTGTTGACATCTGAGAGAGCTGTGTATGGCAGAACAATCTAAGACAAATATTTTCATTATGACTGGTATTACATATATTCTTTGGGTCATCCAGTTGGAGATATCAAAGTTGCTTGCACACACACAGATATAAGCCACCTTAAAATGTTGAGATATAATCCAAAGAAAAATTCACTTTTCTAAACATACTAAGCTTTGCTTAATACCCTTCCCCATTATTAAAATGAGACAGTGCTTCAAAATAACTAGAAACAAAATATCCATGACTGGCTCTTTAGCCTCAGTGGAAGAGAAATATTTGTTTCAAATGTGTTAGTGGTTTTACTTTTTAAACAGCTGCTATAAGATTTTTATGTTACTAATTTTGTGTGACAGATTTCAATATTAGGCTCCGTATACTAAATTAAATTTTGTAATAATGGACACAAATAATTTGTTGTCCTCATAAAATAATCCTCTAAAATTTGGAAGAAGAAAGCTGAAGTGTGCTAGAAAAGACAGTCTGCATGAGCCTTATGTTTATGTCTCTTATATTTATCATGTTTTTACTGTTACCTTGTTTGTTTTTGGTCTTTTTTCATTTTTATTGATTTTTTTGGTTGAACTGCTTTTTACAGGAGGTTTTATTCTTCTTTTGGTGCCAAGGACTGAACCCAGGGCTTCCAGCTCGCTAGGCAAGCATTCTACTGCTGAGCCCAATCCCCAGCCCCTATGATGTTTTTACTGCAGTTACATTTAGTAAATAGTGATTGTGATTACACATACACGCGCACACGCACACACACACACACACACACACACACACACAGAAATGCATATTCTAACTGTTCGCAGTAGACAAACTAGCATCAGACTGATATGGGAGACTACTCAGGTTATATCATTTCTACCCTGTGGCATAATCTATTCTCTCTGTTCATAGAATCATCTTTTGTTAAACACAAGTTAAATAAAATTATGTGCAGCCTAAAGGGAAAGTCAGATGAATAAAGAAGATAAAGAGGCGCTTACATGATAATGGGGTTCTTTACCACAGAATTAAGTATCAGGCACGAAGCAGAGCATCAGTCACAGATCTCCATGGTACAAGACAAAACTTCTGCACGGCTAATATTTTTGTGGGCAGTGGTTTTGCTGATATTTCAGCCATGATTCTGTTGGGCTTTAAATAAATATCTGTTGTCTGTGCAGTGTTTTCTATGCCATGACAGACTGCAGTAGATGGAGAGATACTTCGCTTTCATTATGGAAGTCTGTAACACAAGCAAGTTTTCCTTCCACAAGTTTATAACATTATGCTGCTTTCTTTCTGGCCAGCATATATTAAATTAAATCTGAGACCTTGCTTAAATGTATTTTATTTATCTTTAGACTTTGCCCTGTGGTTTGCTTTATAGCAGCATTACTGTTGAAAATCCTCACAGATGACCTTTAAATGAAGCGTATGGTTTCATAGGCTTTATGCTCTTTAAGCCTCGAGCTAATGGATCTAATTTGCATTTTCACAAATTAGTTTTATTTACATTTGATTCATTCAGCACGATGAAGAACTAACGATTCTGAGTATCACGAGTTGCTCCGTCTGAAACAGTTTTTATTTGGAGGTGACACAGTGATAAAAATATGTGGCCAAAGTTTAAACTGAAATGTATCATAATAAAAGAAACACTCCATTAATCCCCTCAAAATATTTCAAACACATTTCAAACACATATTTTGTTGTTCTTCTTGGAGAAACAGTCCCAGAAGTCCGCTTTCATGAGTGTCCCTATAAGTTATGTTATGAAACACGATTGGGGAACACGACTGGTGAGTGCCATCCAGTAGGAAGACAGGCTCATAAAAGCGTTACGCTGCGTGCTCACATACCTTTTTCAGGAGACCAGGCAGTGAGTAGCTTCTCACTTCCCCAAGGTTAAAACGACCTTGAAAGGTAAGTACTTTGAGTTACTATCCAGGTAACTATCATAGTGCAACTAAATATATGAAAAAAAAAGAAACTTTTAGCCGGGCATGGTAGCTCACGCCTGTAATCCCAGCACTTGGGAGGCTGAGGCAGGAGGATTGGTGCGAGTTCGAGACCAGCCTGGGCTACAAAAGTGAGCTCAAGGCCAGCCTCAACTGCATAGCAAGACCCTGTCTCAAAAAGACAAAAAAAAAAAAAAAAAAAAAAAAAAAAAGAAACTTTTACAGCTACTTAGAAAGTGGAAAGAATCATGGAATTAGTGTATTCAAAATGAATGCATTCATGCTAATATGTTTTTTTACTATAATACGTTGCAATGTTTTTAAACATTCACCATTTTTATTTATTATTTTATTTTAATTTATTTATTTTGTGTGTGTGTGGAACTGGGGATTGAACTCAGGCCCTTACACTCGTCAGGCAAGCGCTTATTCTACTGAGCTATCGCCCCAGCCCCTGTTCACCATATTTTTAAACACACCCCATATTTGTACATGTCAAATATATTATAAACCAAAATTAAATAAAAGCTGAAAATAAAATAAACATACACAAATTATGAAAGTATGCTCTTTAGGAATTTGTTTCGTCCACTGAGTACTTGCATTGGTATGCTTCAACTACCTGGGACAACAAATGTGGCCCTAGGGCCCTTGCAGATGGTAATCTGGACACCATCATTCTACGGTAGTTGTGGTAATACCTCAGTATACTTAGTTAGCAAACACATTTTTTCTACGTTATGTTTCATCATGAGACAATTATAGTGGGATCACTTAGTGTTACATCATTTGCTTTAACAGAGGGTCTAGCATAGATAGAGACACAACTTTCCCTAAAATCTAAGACAAGATATAGCACTAGCAGGCAAGTTGGGTAGCACACCATTTCTGGAGTGCTTAGATCAGCTACTAGGTGGGTTAAAATGAAAGCATACTTCTTTGAGGTGGTGGCACTGGCACACACAAATTAAACCTTTAAAAGAACCTCTTGGGTAAATTGCTCTACACTTCATTCAAGGCACAATGTGAAATAAGCCATAGTCTCTGTCCCCAGTTGCTTCCAAGACAATGCAGACACACAGGAATATGTACACAACTAACTGTGCTAGACAATAGTATTTCATGTTACATATAATGCAACATCAGCAAAATGATGTAGAAAGGGTCAGGACAGCCACGAGTGAGCACAGCACATTGGAACTGAGCCGTTAGCAGAGTGTGGCCACGTTTAAAACAGGACCAGGGCAAGGACCGCAGGGAAAGTTGATCCTGTGATTTGCTCATAGAACACAGTGAAAAACTTTAGGGGATAACTGACCCTGAAGACCTTTGAGGAAGAGTGTGAGCCGCCTTATATTTTAGAGGATGAGGACGGGGAATGAATAAGGATAGTGATGGACTGAGGTAATTATGAGAAATTGCGGAGATTTGAGAATAGAGAAATTAAAGAGATAACTAGGGTTTGGAGCGATATTGCATGCTGAAGGAAACAACCACCATAATGCCAAAGACTACAAAGGAGCTCCACATGCGGTGTCTCTAGAACCACCATTCAAGCTAGAAATTCAGAGAAAGATCATTTTGAGGCGCAAGGCTGAATCTCAAGTTCTAGGGCCTATGGAAAGTAGAGTCTGAAATTATGGTCAACCTGGCATTCACCTGCTGCTCCTTGAAGAGAGGTGGGAAACATGGGTGGGGAAGCTGTTTCCAAGGGAGCCTGGTAGTCATGAAAACAAATGGACTTGTGCAGAGAAAGTTTACCTTTGTAAATTACCTTCATCTGGAGTGTGAATGAAGAGAGAACCAGAAAAGGAACTGTGGAAGAAATGCAAAAAAAAAAAAAAAAGGATGAACTTTTAAAGCCACGGAATATAATTAGCTCACTGTTCATTTTGGTCAGTGACTACCAAATTATGGATATGTAAAGGGAACATGTAAAATATGGAAATCTAAGTTTTACTTGCAATTACATTCTTTCTCAGTGAAATACAGAAGCAAGCTACAGTTTATAATCTTCAAAGCCAAGTGAAGTTGAAAAACAAGCTAATGAACTATGCAACTTTGATACTTCATAGAAAAATATAGCTTTACTCTTCAGGGGCATGCACTCATTTGTCCTGCAGTCCCATTCTAATTGGAATCGAACCTCATCCTCGTAAGGTTTGCACAAGGAGCAGAAGAGCTCAGTTGCAGAGTCCAGAGCAACCTCAGAAGCTCTGCAGCTGTTGTTGCTGAAGGTGGAGAGGTCGGGTGCAGGGCAGCCAATGTGCTCATTCTGCACAGATTGGAAAGCCAGCTCTGCTTCGGGGCTGCCACGGTTTTCCTTTAGCAAAACCGACAGAAAGTGATTTCTTGTTGCTACAGTTGTTTTGTCAGACTAGTAGACTACCTCTCTGTAAACTTGAAAAGCACAAGACAAATATTTTAGAAATAGTAGTTTGTTTTACACTGTGTGAATAAAACAATGGAAATGTTAAAAAAAAAACTGTCATGCTTCATACATGATTGACATGTGTAATTAATTGCAAAACATGCTCCACCGTATTTTTTAAAAGATGGAGGTCTTGGAGAGAGTGATCCTGCTGTTACTGTGCATTTAGTTAGCATAAATTTAGGGTCATGTTTATGTGGCTAAAAACTTAATTGGAGTTGGTCAGCATTATAATGTATACTTTAAAACTGGAAAAATGTTGTGGAAATTATTAAAGTACTATTATGGCTTAATTATTGAACTGGGAGTGGTTTGCTGAAATACAATTAGAGTGAAAAATGAAAAAAAAAAACGTTTTAAAGATTAAAGTAACATTGGTAAAGAATATTTTAAAATCTCATTTATGGCTCAATTCAACTCAAATTTAGGCAATAAATTGACCTTATTCAACTGGAAATTGGTAGGGGTTAAACAAGGAGCTCTGTGTTCCGTGGGCATACATAGAGTGGCAAAGGAGAGCTGACCCCCCTAAGCGCAGGTAAGCACAGGGCAGGAGCCCAAGAGGAAGTCGCACTTTGCATCTGTCCCACAAGCGCTGCTGCTCCACTGTGACAAGTTGATTACAAGGGTCATAGACACTTAATTTCATTTATTATCCCTCAATTTTTAGCTCAATATGACCTGCTTAGGAAGACTTTCCCCTAAGCATTATAGCTGAGCTGTTACTCTACTTAAATCTACCCTGTGGCTTGTTTTGTAACCTTGCAAAACTCCGGAGTATGTTTCTGGTGTATTTCTTTGCTGTCTTCCTGATTTCCGCCAATAGGATGTAAGTTCCTGCAAACAGGAGGCATACTTTAAGTAATTCCTTTCCTTTTTTAACTATTTAAAAAAAATTTTTTCTTAGTAATTTTCTTGTACATTGTGAACAGACACATTTTTTAAAAAGATATGTCTGACTTTGAGGAAAATCAAAACAGGGCAGCCTACAGGCTTACCAACCATCAATGACACTGGCAGTGATGAAAACCAAAAGGGCTCAAGAACAGAGAGGAGCCCTCTGTGTTGAGCATCGTACTCAGAGCAAGAAGAAACAAAATGAAACAAAAAAGAGAAAGGGCCAGCCAAATAGCTCAGCAGATTAAAGCTCATGCAAGCAGGCACAGGGGCCAGGGTTTTGATCCCCAGGCCTGCCACGCTGGCTCCACTCAAAGGGTTGTGCTGAGATGGCAATTGAGACTGGGCACGGCGGCACCCACCTGCAATCCCAACTTTTGGGAGGCTGTACACAGTCAAATCGCTATGACTCCGATCTAGTAGTGTGACCCTGAAGAACTTTCTCTAAAATACAAAAAAAAAAAAGGAAAAAAAAAAAAAACCCAAAGGAAAAAAAAGAAGAAAAAAGAAACAAACAAAATAGAAAACAAAATATAAATGTTAAATATATTTCTTTGTAAAAATTAATTAATTAATTAATTAATTTGGTACTGGGTCTCACTTTGCAGCTCAGACTCTTTTATTTTTTTTCAAATTTATTTTAACTAGAAAAAAAAAGAAAATATAGCAATGAAATACTTTCAAAGCAAGTTACTAGGACAGGTACAATAATTAATACATTGTATATTATTGTGTTCATATTAGTTATTCAGAGGGCAAGATACAAACATGATACCATGTTTAATAGAAAAATTTTTGCAGCTCACATTCTCAGCAACCCTCCTGTCTCAGCCTCCCCAGTGCTGGGATTATAGGTGAGTGTCACCACACCTAGTTTTGCTGGATGGTTTGAGGTGGGGCTGGTGTGGTGCTGATAGGGCATGTGGTACCAGAGATCAAATGTGGGTCCTTGTGCTTGCCAGGCAGGCACTTAGACTGCCAAGCTATCTCTCCAAACCAACGTTTAATATTTCTATAGAACATTGCCATTTAGTTGCTAAGTGTCTGTATTATTAGCTAAAATATATCCATGGTTCATTCCATCTTTTAAAATCTAGGTAAGTAATTATAATATATTAAAAAATAAACCTTCTGGGGGACACCCACTCGGGACCTCCCTCCTGTCTCTTGGACAGGAGCTTTCTTTCTCTCAATAAATATGTTCTGCTCATTAAAAAAATAAATAAAAATAAGTAAATAAACCTTCAGAATAAGTAAAATAAAGCAAAGTTGTTTTAGTCAATCTTTGACACTTAATACCCTTAATGAGTAGATAAATAAGTTATTTTTATTAAACCATGACAATTGTTTGAGGAGAAATTACTGGCAACTTCTTGTGCTAAAAATAATGAAACACAATAAAGTAGCAGGGATAGTTAGTTGATATGGCTATTTGGTACAGAAGTATTTCCTCATCTGGAGTTCAATACAGTTTTCTTACAGGAACTCTTTAATTTTCATTTTTGGGGTTCTACATATTTAAAAGATCCAAAAACCAATACCTAATATGGAATAGATGTTTAAAAACATAAAGTTCATAATTTCCACACTAGTAGACTACTCAAAAGATGAGCACAAATAGAGTTCATTCACCTCTGCTTCCCTTATCTAATTTTTAAAGCAGAACTGCTAAGGTAGGCTTTGTTCTTATCCTTGGGAAAGAGAAATTCACAATTAGTGACTCATTCTTAAATGCTGGTCATCTCTTGAGAGAAGCAGCTCAGTGGGACAGCTAATGTCATCCGAGACAGTGCGTAATACCAGAGAGACACAGGTGCGAAGACAGAGAATGAGGTTGATTCAGGGATATTCGCCTGTTGGTACGACTTCGTAGCCAAGCCTGAATGGGCCAGCTGGATTGTGTTAAACAAAAACACTGTAGGAAAAGTTGAAGCAAAAATAGCTGAACAAGTTTCTTGAGCTATGACCTCTATAGAGATCATAAGAACTTATTTTGAAATAAATAATGAAAGATAGTACCATAATTTACACTGTCTCAAAAGTTAGTGTAACAGGAAAACTGTGAAAGACAGAGATTCTTGAACCCCTCATTTGTTAATGAATAAAGACAAAACAATCAGCATATGTGAAAATCTATGAGTGGTTTTAAAGTACTTCGATTGTTATAAACTCACTTCCTAAGTTTCTGTGTTTCGTGTTTTTAACTATAATGAGCATATTGCAAGGAGATTCAAAATGATAAGTACATTTATTTCAAAGCATCGGAACCAATTTCACTAACATCCATTTAGAACTCGAAAAAGAACAGAATGTCAAGAATGCCTGGAAAAGCTTCATATTGCTCTTTGGTCTAAAATAACAGCTCTATTGACTCAGTTTTTAACTATTTTCAGAAGGGCTATGGGCTACATACAGGATATCCCCACACAAAGTCTCTTCTGCTCAATGTCATTGAGTCACTGGGCCTTGCCGCCATCTTGTTTTTAGGGCTAGCATCTGTACAGCAAAGAAGGGTGCCTTGAGTATGACAGGAGAGGATCTAGCTGTTCTCCAAGGTCCTCGCTTCTCTGCTCACCGGTCACTGCAATGAACAGATTTGCTCCACAGACCCTTCCGGCATGCGCTTTCTACTTGGAGCCAGCTAACCAGAGATGGTAGTGCGCCAAGGTAAACTTCTCCTTCTGTAGATGGTGGCTGTTCTGCATTGAGTTCTACCCACCAAAATGTAACTGGGACAGTAAAATGTCCCGCTATTTCTTTTTCTTTTCTGTTGGCTTTGCTTCATCATTTTCTGCTTTTCTCTATCTAACAGAGAATATCATATTTGAGTAAATATGATAGCCCTTTTGGGTACTGGGTGCCTTGTAGTGCTAAGAGATCATGGAAACCTCTGGCCCTATAACCAGTCTATTTGGCCAGTACAGGGTGGGGAAGCACTGAGCAAAAGAAATCTACAGCAGAATAACCTCACAGAAAGAGGTAGCCTAGATGGTACCCACAACACCAAAAAGCGTGATCCACAACTAAGTTATTCTATGCTGCACAGCTAGCTGAATTATTCCTTGATCAAAAGTCATAAAATAGGGGCCCGGCGGGATGGCTCAGTGGTCTAAAGCGCCTGCTTGGGGAAGCTTGGGCAGCTTCAGGGACCGCAGTTCGATCCCCAGCACCACATGCTGCGCCAGCCCTGCCCTGGGGGTGGGCTGAGCCGGCCATGAAAATAAGTGAATAAACAAAGGTTCTGAAACAAGAAAAAAATAATAAATAAAATAAAAAATTCTTAAAAAAAAAAAAAAGTCATAAAATAAAGGGCTGGCCAAATAGTTCAGTGGATTAAAACACCTGCAAGCAGACCGAGGGGCCAGGGGTTCAATCTCCAAGACTGCCATTCTGGGCCCATCCTTGGGGTGCACTGAGCTGGCAACTGAGGCTGGGTGTAGTGGCACATACCTGTCATCTCAGCTCTTGGGAGGCTGTAAATAGGCAGATCATTACAAGTCCGATCCAGTAGTGAGACTCTGAACACCTTGTAGACCAGCAGTTCTTAACCTGTAGGCCGCGACCCCGGGGAGGTCGAATGACCAAAACACAGGGGTTGCCTCAAGCCATTCCAAATCATAACTGTAGCAAAATTACAGTTTTGAAGTAGCCACCAAAATTATTGTTTGGTTTGTGGTCACCGCAACATGAGGAACTGTATGGCGGTGTCACAGCATTAGAAAGACTGTGAACCACTGCTGTAGACCCTTCCCTAAAATGCAAATAAAAAGGTATATAATAGGGCCAGCAATATAGCTTAATAGTCTACAGTGCCTGTTTAGGGAAACTTAAGCAACTACAAAAACCATAGTTCAATCCTGGCACCATATGCCATGCCAGCCCTGCCTCCAGGGAAGGCTGAATGGGCTACAAAAAAAAAAAGGAAAGAAAGAAAAAGAATTATAAAATAAACCTGCTAGTGATATAAACAAATCATACACTGTTTGATTTGGTGTGTATTGTCCAAAATACATCTCTGGAAATAAATACCATTTAATTCCATCATGACAGCTAAATTGGTTCCATCAGTAGCAATATCCTTCCTTCAAATACACACACACACACACACACACACACACACACACACACACACACACACACCCTTTGCCACCACCACCACCACCACCATTACCACACAGCCTTCTTAACCTCCAGCTCACACTTGTTTACATTTGAAGCATTAACTTGCTCATCATTACAACTGAACATTTTATTTTTAAAAAGTCCTTAAAGGCTACAGACCAACTGAGTTCCTTTAAAGAAAAATAATAATAGTCTTCAGGTACATATTTACCAGGCTTAGTTTGTTGATTTGCCTCAGTTATAAAACTTAGGATAAACAAAATATTGATAACATTTCCTCATGTTTCCTGTAGGTGTTTTCTAAACTGGAGGAACATCAGAAAGATGCAGAAGAGAGAGTGCAGGCCAGGGAGACAGTGCATGGGGTCACCCTTCCCATGACTGCCCGCGGCTGTGGAGAGGACCTAGGAAGGAGGAAGCGCTGAGGTGTAGACCTGAATTCATTCACATCTCACTTGATAAATGTTTTGACTTGTTTTGTCTTTCTTATTCCTCCTACGTCTGAGGTTGTGTAGACTGAGTCACCACCCAGTCAGAGAAATAGTGGAAAATAAAGCAGGAAGATTATCACTTGACAAAATGACATCAGGTCTTTTCTATATCATGAAGGAAGAGTACAGAAACGCAAATCCAGAATGTCACAGTCTGAGCGATGTATACGTTGCAATAAGATGAAATTTTTCTTCCAGAAAAAAGGGGCCTTCCTCATATTGTGCTTCCCCGTAGGACAATGCTGCTGCCAGCTTTGGATCTAAGGTAATTGATGATGTATGCAGAGAATTTCAGTAATGTGTAATTATCTCTTAATTTCCACAACATCTAAATTAGTGCGTAGTGCCATTAATTGTACCCTGTGGCCACTCGATTGTCTGTGAAGTAAAAATTGATAGCATAAGCTTTCATGAGAAACTGGTAGCTCCTGCAAGGCCACGGGGGAGAACAGGGTAGGTGCTCAGGCTCTGGTCCCCCGCCCGTCTTCAGGGAGGTCCCTTCTCACAGTGAATTTTTGGTGTTGATAAACACTATGTGTGAACAGGGCGGAGACCAGTTCTCATCAGATTCAGCGAAGTTTTATGAGATTCTCAGCAAAGAGGCAGAACATGGTTGAAGTTCTTGTTGGAATTAGTATTTAATCCAGGCAAAAGTATGTAGATCATGAACCAGAAGAAAGGTGTCTCTCCTGGCATGCGCAAGGGATTGCTGCTTGCCTTTGTACAAATAACTCCAGGTTTGTCTTTTGTGCTCTGCGAACCTAGTATATTTGATCAGATGATGCAGATCTTTGAAAATGCATGGCATGTTGTTAGCCTCATTTCTTATTCCTTTCCTCTCAGATCCTTTAACTGCTAGACATGTAATTTAATAATCTAACAATAAGTACATATTTTTGCCACACGATTAAAATTCGCTTGAATTACTTTAAGCTAGCAAAGAATTAAACCATCCTTTTTGTGAGTGAAGAAGGCTGTGTGTTGCATCAGGCTGAATTTCATCTTACAAACCGAAGCTCCCCACGTGACTGAAAATGTAATGATCCCAAAGTCAGTCTACATCATCCACAGAGTTGATGATTAATCTCAAAATCTTCTGAACCATCACAGTTTTGTTTTGCTCTGTTAACACAAAATTCCACATTTAGAAATCACTCACTCCTAACTTCTGAAAGACTACAGTGAGTATAAAATTTTTAGTGTGTCCACGATGTTTTTTATAAATAAGCTGAATTGGTTGTACCTAGCAAACCATCCTTACCCTAGGTATATGGGTGAGCATGCTATGTCACTATGATTTATAGCAGTGCAACACTGCCTGGGGGAAATATAGGTCTTTGAGGAATGGTAGTATTGTTTTTTATAACAAGGTCATGTGCACTAATTGGAAATCGTCAAAATACATTACTCTTGTCTCATGAGAACTTACTAGGTTTGTCTAGAAAAACAGCGGCAAATCTCATAATGTATCTAATACATTCATAACTGCTCAAAATTTTCCAACTCGGTTTTAACATGACTGAAGATATTTGGAGTGTAAGTGACATCACTAGTTGAAGCATCCATAAGGTAATTAAATAAACAGTCAAAAAGTGTCACTATAAAAATATCAGATGATTTTTGACCTGTGAAAACCCACCTATCAAGTCCTTAGAAAACTTCCTAAGCCTCTGATATTGAACAATTTATACTCTAGTGTAAGTATTTTTATAGGGCCTAGATTAAAATGTCTAAAAATGCACGTGTAAGTGGCTGGACTCCTGGCACTAGCAGAGCACAGAGGACAGTTGCTGAGGGGACCTGGGAATCCAGGACTTCTCTCCTTCTCGGCTACACTTTCTGTCAGATCCAGAGAGAGCTTACCCAATCCTGCACTGAATGAATGCTGGACTGAGAGCATGCCCTGAGCTTATTTTGGGTGCCATAACACTGGGCATATCACCAGGAAGGTCATGACAGAGCTAGTGGCCAGCAAGGTGGAAGACGAGTCCTTAGGTAGGCTGAATGAGGGAGCCCTCCGGAAACTGCTAGAGGTCACAGAAGACCCGGCAGAGCGGCAGGGCATTCCCCCAGCCATCAGGGAGCTGCAGCGGCCGGAGCTGGAGCACAAGGAGGAAGCGCTGGCATCAAAGTGCTTCTGTGCTGAGCGACAGGACAATAAAGAGAGCTGGCTGCACTCTCAGCATGGGGAAGCTGAACAGCGGGGCTGGCAGGGCAGCTGGAGTCCAGGAATGATGTGGCGAAGCTATCCGCACTGCTACGGGGAATGCAGGCTAAGCTGAACCACCACCCTGCTCTGTTGTTTTTGTCAAACCTCCCATAGCCAAAACTACACTTTCTAGAGTAACTAGCTGAAAGGAATGTAAGTTTTTAACAGCCTTTCTTACATTTCAAAAGGAATAAAGAAAAGTTAAAGAAAAACAGTCTAGTTGATAAAAACAGAACCCAGTCAGATGGAAACTCATAATTCCTAGACGCATTGGAATGTTTGTTAAAGAAGTGCTAAGGTCGGTTGTGTGGTCCACTGCCTGTTGTCCTTGTTGTTTTTCTTATTTTTCTTTTTTCTTTTTTCTTTTTTTTTTCAGGACCTCGCACTTGCCAGGCAGGTACTTGTGCCCCTGAGGTATCTCATCGGCCCTATTATTTTTTTCTTTTCTTCCTTTTTGTGTCCTTGTTATTTTTCTATTGCTCTCTGAAGACCTCTTTTCATTCTTTCTTTTTCTTTTCTTTTCTTTTGTTAGGCAATGCTTTTGTAGAGGAACGGAGAATTTGGAATAGTTACAAATATATCCCTCACTAGGTAACGCCTCTTACTACTTTCTCTTATCCTTTAGATAATTCTATATGATGACTAGGTTAGCATTTTTATTAAGAAATTCACCCAAATGGCCTATAAATAGGTAATTAGGATCATTCCTCGTCTTATCAGTTCAATTTAATTGCTGAATCCTACTCAGTTCTTGCTGTAAGGAGTTGGCAGATCCTGCTGATGTATATTGAGGATAGATCGTAGCACCACTTGTGCAGACTTTCATCATCAAGGTGAACATGACAAAACTACTTTATTCAACTAGAAATTTCTTGAATCAATCAGTGCATAATATATCATTCTGTATGCTTTACCAAGAAAAATATTCTTCTATCAAAAAATTTCAGATCATCCTAAGGCATATGATTTGCATTTGTCTATTCACTGTTAATTTTCAACTTGGAATTTCATGGTTTATAAACCTCACTCTAAAAAACCCAACAGGTTTCATTGTGATTGCATATAAATAGACTTCCTGAAGCAGCTTGCTTATTTTCAAATGATTTAAAAGTACTTTGAAACAAAATTAGGAATGCGTTTGAACAGCCTATCTAATTTATACGGTGCTATTGAATTCACACGTAGATCTGTCTAAATTGATGATTAGTCTCCATTGACCACGAGGTCTAATTGAATGATGGATGTTCTATTATAGCACAGAAAGTCCTTGATGCTCATGCAGTATCTTTATTAGTAGGAAATATAGCTTTCCTTTGAGAATAATGGCTTGAAGTTTAAGTATCTCCTTCATGGAGTATCTCTTAAACCCCTATTTTAAAATTGAGTCTATAATATAAAGAAACATGCAGTCTTCTCATAAATATTTATCTATAATAGCATATGTACTTGCAGACAGCAAGCTTTTCCATTTCTATGCAGACTTTCACTATTTAATCAGTGCTTATTGTGTTCCTGTACTGTGCCCAGCAGTTCAATGGCCTGTTCCTAATTCTTAAGCAACCTTGCAAAACAATCGTCATTAATCTTCCTTTACAGGTAATAGAAAACTGATTCAGGAAAAAGTAATACATCTAATTTAACACAGAAAATAATCACTAGGTTTTTTTTTAAATTACAATCATCTGACTTCAAAATCTATGACAGCCTAGGGAAAGCTGACTAATTCCTGGCACTTAATATGTGGGTGTTTGTATCATAGCATAATTGTACATGTACTAAGGAGTCCTGGAAAGCTTAAGCATTTTTTTTTTTTTTTGGTTTCCACTAGACAGAAAGTTGATAGCCCATTAGTTGAACTTCATGTAAGAATCTTGTTAAATGCTGACCCTGATAATCAACATTACTAATAAGCTTCTATGTGATTCTTTTCCCAAGGAAACTATTTTGAGTTAAAAGCCTTACAATTTTAGTAACACAGAACTTTGAACAAATACTAACTTAAGATGATCTGAATGCAAAAATGTCTGACTTTATGAATGAAAAAATAGCTTTCTTCAAGTTAATTAGATGAGTTCCTCGTAAGACTGTTAGTATCTAAGAATGTTTCCATGGGCAACAGACTCTAAATACTTTCATATTGGAAAGTGAGAGTACCAGAACACTCCTTCAGAATGCCTAGAAAATTTCTAGGCACTTTCGGGAACAATATCTTTACCATTTGCAGATGCAATACTGCAAGATAATTCTTTGACACATTGGTCTCAACCTCTTGAGATGCTAAAGTTCTCCTCTTCTGTCTTAATAGGTTCTTCTAGACCCATTACCTCTAATAAATGTTTTCTAAACATTTCTTTGATCATAGAATTCCCCATCACATTCTTGCATCTATTTATTTCTTGATTTTCAACAAACATTCATTAAGGATTGCTTTTTTTGGGGGGGGGCAGGACCAGGATTCGAACTCACAACCTTGCACTTGCCAGCCAGCATTTGTGCCATGGAGCTATCTCCATGGCCCCCAAGGATTGCTTTTATACCTGGATTTAGGACAGATTATTTCTCACTATACCAGAGAGAACATATAGAGTATTTGTTTATTAGTTTTCTCTAAATGTGAAGGCTACTGAAGACAAAGAATAAATCTTATATTTGTAGAAATGTAATTGTGACAAAATTCAACCTTGCTAATGAAGTGTGGGTTATTTTATAGTAATTTGTTTATCAAAATATGACATAAGTATGATATGAAAGCATTACCTTGAAGTCTACAAAAGTCATTATAAATTAATATATCTAGAAATGACTAAATAACACATTTATAGAATGATGTGACTTTTGAAAAAATTCTTAATCCACTGACGAAATGTCCTCCACCTACTTAAATTTCTGCGCACTGCCATCATTTCACCTCTTTCACAAATGTGCTCTTCCCATTATTCTCTCCACTTCTGGAACTTTCTGTTCACTGCAATTGCTTAAATATCATTGAATATCATATTATTATGTCTTAGAATGCTTATGTATTATTATAATGTATTTAAGGGACTTCGAAGTTTAGGCCAGAATCTTTCAGTCTGCTACTATGGTTGAAGTCTGGCCGAGGAGAGCACAGGTCACATCTGCTGAGGTTAAACCCTGGCTCTTTCTTCCACCATGTCGACCTTACAGGATGATGGGAGGCGATATCTTAGATGTCAAGGATAAAATCTGGTTGTATGAGAACCAGAGAATATGTGGAAATGTACCAAGAATTACCAAAGAATGAAATTGCTTACATCAAAGGGTGACAATATTTAAATCAATCATAGATTTCACTTTTTCTCCTTTCCTTTGAAGGTTCAGTGGTCTCCTCAGTCTTCTCATTCTTCCCTTATAAGGGTAGAAATATAAGAGCTGAGATTATTTATTCTAAGAGCAAAAAGTTGAAGGTATCAGAATATTTTTATTCAAATCCAGGAACAGAAATCTTTAGTCTGGGAAACCAGTCTGGGTTTGCCACGTTTCACCGCTGGCACAGCAACAGGGGAACTACAACAGGTTAACACTTTTATGGTTTACAAAAATGAAGAACCAAAACACATCCCGTGGTGAAGTAAATAAACTATTTTGGGCACAGTGAAAAATATAAATTTTATTCCTCGTCATTCTCAGAGCCCCTGCTCTTAAATTTGGATATGTGCTCCTGTGCTGGTGTGTGGTGTGATATCATTGCGGTACATTTTTTTTTTTTTTTTTTTTTTTTTTGGTCTTTTTGAGACAGGGTCTCGTTATGCAGTTCAGGCTGGCCTGGAGCTCACTTTTGTAGCCCAGGCTGGTCTGGAACTCACACCGATCCTCATGCTTCAACCTCTTGAGTGCTGGGATTACAGGCGTGCGCCACCACACCCGGCTCTGTGGTATGTTTCTCACAGAATTTACTTACAGTGTTTCCATAACAAGGGACATGTATTTCGGCTGAGAAAACTGAGGAAAGAGAAGCTAATGAATCACTTTCACCAATGACATCAATTACCAAGTCAAGAGCAGTCTTGCGCTCAATGACACCAAGGGAAACCACTTATGTTGTATATTGCGGCACTTCCAGTAAAAATGACAACTGTCACATTCCATGTAAGTCTAATACTTTTCTAATAAAGGAAGGTAGGATGGAATGTTCAGTAGTATTGTTTTTACTGCCTGGTCTTCTCAAAGGTACTGAATTGATTTCTCAATCTATTAAGGAATCAGTTTCTCCAGAAAAGAAACAAAAATCATAAAACCGTTTGTCTTGGTTGTAGGCTTGTAGACATTTATCTATTAAGAAGCCTTCAACTGAAAACGATGACGTGAGCAATGAAATGTGACTTAGACTGTGAGGTCATATAGTATTCCAATGGTGCTGCCAGTGGCAGGTGTCAAAGCTTGACCCTGGGACCTTGTGCTTGCCAGGCAGTGACTTATGCTGCTGAGCTAGCTCCCCAGCCTCCCTATTTTTAATATATTTATATAATTGCATTTTATTTATTTATTTTTTTTATTTATTTTTTTTTGGTGGGACTGAGGTTCAAACTCACGACCTTGCACTTGCCAGGCAGGCACTTGTGCCACGGAGCTATCTCCCCAGCCCCTATAATTGCATTTTAAATGGATCTTCATAAACTGTGCACGTGGCCTCCCACAGCAACCATGGGTAAGTTGTCCTACAATATACTCAGGATACTTAAAGCCTATTAATGTTCAAGTCCTTCGTAACATTTGCATGAAGCTTATGTATATTTTAGTTTTTGACAAGAAAAAGATTTAACTCTATTGAAAGCAAGTGTTACTGTTCAGTTATTTTCCAATTTTGCTCTCTATATGTTGTTTTGACATAATTAATATATTGTGTATTATTGCTTTCATGATAGTTGTTCAGAGTATAAGATGCAGACATGATTTTTTGTCTAATTATCATGAGTACAGATCTTTCTTTTCATTACACAAAGAGAAAGTAGCTGTATATATAGTCTAATAGTCCATAACAGTAGTGGATTATCAGCTCATCTGGCTGGTGTTGAATTGAGCCTTTTACAACTCGGCATATTAGTATGGCTTTCCGTTTTACACCTCATGGATAGACTTTTCTGCTTGATGGGTAAGACCAAGATAAAGCAATATTACAAAAATATGTAACTTTTGGTATCTGACAAGGTCATTCAGGTCCCCTCAGGATTTATCCTGAAACTATGCACTGCAATTTGCAGAACTTTTGTTACTGTCAGCCATCTGGATGAGTCATGCCCATTGCTTGACCAATTTCCTGTCTTTGAAAGTCTGAGAAGGTGTTTTCTCTCTAGATGACTCTTTTTAGGCACACTGTACATCACTGATCAGTTTCCTCTGTGACCCCATAACCTCCTTGAACAGGAAATTTGGGACATCACTGAGTTATAGGCTGTTATAGTAGAGATTTTTTTATGACCTATGTCCTCACTGACTTTGATGGGCTAGAGCCAAAATATTGGTTATGCTTGTATTCCTTCTTTTTCTCTAATTATTTGGTCTGCCAACTTAAGTTGTTAACTCTCCAGAAGAGAAGCTTAATGATATTATTCCCTATAACAAAGGCCTTAGATATAACATTAAACAGGTATTTTCCATCACTTGTTGATATTCTAAACTTTAAATCCCTATAGAATGTGAAAAAAAATTGCACATTGTTCCACAGAGATTTACGAACTTGACCACTTACAAAATTGCAGTGGTACACTTCTGTGGCCTTTTTTCCTTGTCTCATATTTTCTTTTATAACCTTTACATTCTTTCTTTCCCTTTTCATTTTTAAACAAACATTTACTTGAGAGAAAGTACAGAAATAATTGATATGACATTAAAAGTAATGCCTAATTAGAAGACCAGGGTGATAGGTATTCCAAGCATGGTTTTAGTATTATACATTGCTATCCCCAGCATACTTACCTCATTCACAGACATAGGTATACGTAGTTAGTTAGGGTGCAAATTCTACCAATTGCCTGCTAGTTTCAAAAACCTGTTGGAGATTTTTAGGACCATTGACTTAATCATCCGTTGCATATCAATGCATGATTTTGCTCGCACCATGTTTCTTAATTCTTCTACTAACTCTCTCTTCATTGTTTGATCCTTAAGTTCTCACTTTCCATTTAATTACATTATACCTTTCCGTTCTTATTTCTTCTTTGGAGATCTTGTGTTAGGGAGATCATATGATATTTACACGTGTAGGTCTGGTTTAATTCACTTATGAGTATATGTTCAAGATACATCCACTTATATATGAAAGCTTCAAGTTCATCATTCTTTACAGCTGAGGAATACTCTGTTGTACAAAAACATCACATCTTTTTCATCCATTCTTCAGGTGATGGGCATTTTTGTTGTTTCCAAGATTTGGCCTTTCTGTGTACTTTAAATCATATCTTGTTAATTCAGGATACCAATCCAATATAAATGCTGTATAGATTGTCTTGTGAAAAAATAAAAGAAAAACATGTAAGAGTTTAATAGAGATCTAATTTTCTTTTATATATTTTCTATGGTTGATCAAATTGTCAGATGCACAACCCATGAAAAGGAAATACAAACTTTTTATTTTTAAGCTAATTTTGGGGGGACTACCGAGGATCTTGAGCCTGCCAGACAAGCACTTGTTTTACTGAGCTATCTCCTCAGCCCTTTAAGCTAAATTTTATACCCACTCTCCCTATCTGTGTTTTTAATTGAGAATTTAGATCACCAGCATTTGATGTCATGGTTGATATCAAGTAGTTTAAAACTGTCATGATTCTGTAGGGTTTTTTGTTGTGTTATAACTGGGGAATTCTTGTCAATTGTTTTCTTCTAGCCACAGTCATTGAGAGCATCTCTCCTACAATATTAACATTTGAATTGTTTGTTTTATGTCCACTGCTTATACAAGAGAAAAAAAAAATCTCAGAATGACACTTTTTTTCAGCTATCTAGAACAAAATATGTGCAGGTTAATATTGCAGTTTCTCTTGTACAATAAAGGAAAACCAGGAACAAAGGCAGCAAAGGTATTTCTCCTGGAGCTTCCAGGACTCATACCATTTTCCTACAAGAATAAATACAGTGTCCCACTATGGGAATATAACCCATGAAACCCATGAAAATTCTTTGACCCTTCATGTAACCAGATTAAGAAGTTCATGGTCATGCAGAGATCATTATTTCAGTAAAGCTTTCCCTCTTATGGGACGCTCAGCAATATACTGAGTGTTTTGGGGTTCCTGATTCAAGACAGCTGCTGGCTGCTATGACTAGTGACCTATTACAGATTTAGAGTGGCAAGACAAATTAAGCCAATCCGAATTTATATCTGTGGGATCCAAATTAAATCATGAAAGAGAAAAATCACAAATTTGTGAAAGTTGAAAGCCAAAGCACTAAGAGCACTGCACTTGGTCACTGTGGTTTGGAGCAGCTCCAACTGCTGGGTGTCTAGCAGTACTTGGGAAGACAAGAGTGGCTTGCGAGTTGTTGATGGCAAGAAGACAGGGCTGTGCCATCATATAGAATGCTGAGGGTCCCTGTGGTACTCTGGGCTTCCTCTGAGTCCTTGAAGTGGACTTACTGCCCACCTGCCCTCGCTCCATGACACACTGATTCAAGTAGCAAGTCAGGGACAAACCGTCAGTGTGGCATGAATGTCAAGAGTTAATTTGCAACACCTATCTGCATTTCACTATCATCCATATTTTATCACTGACAATTAAGACTACTCTCGTCTTTAAATACTACTATCACATCAGAGGTATTAAAAAGCACAGTATATTATAGAAAAGCAAAATTGCCTGTGCTGATACATGATAACAGTCCCTAGGGAGGGCTCAGTAACTCTTCCCTCTATATCGGTCCAATAAATCTCTAGGTTCTCTGTGCATTTTATTTCAATATACATATTGCATTTTTTCTGGATGTAAATACAGAAAAACACCAATCACACCTTTGCAATGCTCAATTTCATTAGATACTTCAGAATTATAATTAAATGACTGGTAACAGGGCTGGGAAGATATCTCGGTGGTCTAAGTGCCTGCCTGGCAAAAGCGAAAAACTGGGTTTGATCCATGGTACCACATGTCATACTGGCCCTGGAACCCGAGATGAGCCGTGCCAGCCACCAGAACTGGGCATGGCAATACATCCCTGTAAACCCAGCACTGGAGAGGCTGAAAACAAGATGACCATCTATGAGCCTGAACGGTGTAGTGAGATCCTGTATCAAATTAACTAATAAAAATAAAAGATTTTCAAAAATTAGTAGTAACAATGTTAACTGAAATATCCTAGTCTAATGAAGGATCATGAATTACATGTAACAAATGTTTTGATTAATAATAATAAAAAAAAAAAAAACTAAGGGGCTATGGAGGCAGTTCAGAGGAATAAGTGCTTGCCTGACAAGCACGAAGTCCTGGGTTTGATCCTTGTACCACCAAAAAAAAAAAAAAAAAGTATAATCATATTTCAAACATGTTTAAGAACTTCAGTTTTCATTATTGATTTTTTTAAAAGATTTTTTAAGTATTTTAATCAAGTAATATAGCTGTTTTAAACAGGGAGATAAATTTAAGACAACTCATTAGAACAAAATAAAGGATTACTCTATTATGAGAAGCTGTGAACAAGTGGAGAACATTTCTAACTCCACGGGACTTTGGCACTGGACTTCACGTGACTCGTGTCTGGTTCAGTGAGTGGTTTGAAGTCAACGCTTCCCTTCAGAGGAAGCTGCAGCACTGGGGGTGGGGAGCATGGTGGGTACACAAGGGGGCCTTGTGGCAGGATCCTGGGACCTAGGTAGGTGAAGCCTGAGAAGAAAAGATCATTTGGTGCTCCAGGGTTGGGATGATCCATAAACTACTTGCTGTGTGTGTCTGATATTGCTTCCCTCCTTCTGTGACATAAACAATCTCTTCTGTCAAACAATCCTATCTTGGGACCAAGTGACTATGGACTGAAATCTCTACACACTGCCAGATAACACCCCATTACCCACTCCATTCCCCTCCCCCCCCAAAAGTAATCCCCAAGTATCACCTTACCTTCTTTAATTTAGGGTTGTTGGGTATTTTGTCCAAATGATGAGATAGTAACTAAGACAGTAAATGAGGGGCTTGAGAGACAGCTCAACAATCTAAGGGCCTGCCTGGCAAGTACAAGGATCCTGTGTCAATCCCCAGTATCTCACTGTTGGGGAGGCTGAGACAAAAGGATCAATATGAGTTGGAGCTGTGTAACAAGAGACCTAGGGCCAAATGAATGAACAAATAAAACATTAAAAATAAAAGGACAGTACATGAAATATGAGTCCTGAAGAATCTGTGCTTTTCTCTAACCATTTTGGTCATCTCATCTTTAACTGGAAAACAGTTCAGGTTATTTGTTGAGATTGATTCTACCTCTTGGGAACTTGATCTTTTCATGAAGCCTCAAAACTTAGATTTGGGCTTAGCTTTATGACACGTACATCGTCCTAACATTATAAATGGCCATATTTTACTAGTCTTTGACATATTGTTAATTATTTACTGTTTAAGAAGATACTTCAATTGTGACCTTTTCTGGTTTGAAATTTATGCATACAATTAGAAATCTCTCCTAAGAATTTCTTTATCTTATACCTTATTGCAAAACAAATCCAGAAAAGTAGATTTTAAAGTATTTCCTGGAACAAGTAATTAGCTAAAATGAATGTCTCTAAGATTTATTCTCTCCATAAATGCTGAAATCAATATAGATGTTATTTTTGAATCAAACTGCAAGAAGAAACAGCATATTAGAAATTGTGTGGGCTGCAGCAGAAGATCAATGCCTCTTCAGCAATTTGAAAATTATGACCCAATCTTGAATGTGGTTTTACTCAATATTGTGTATATCTTCTCCTTTAGAAGTCCAGGTAAAAAGTACCTTCTTTGACCTTGGTTTATGTTTTATCCTATGGAAGGCTTTCCCCCTTATCCCTAGTATCTATTTATTTTTTCCTACATATTTAGTGCAGAGTCTATGCAAACTGGGCTGGTAGTAATCCTCTTGTCTTCATCCTCGTAAGCACTAGGATTATAAGAGTGTGCCACCACAGCCAATCTCAGCCACCGTCTCAGCATGCCCAGGGGGCAGGGCCAGAAAAGCAAGCTGGAAATTGACCCCTAGTCCCTGTGTCTGCCTAAGCAGACACTTTAGTCTGCAGAGCTATCTGGCAGGCCCTAACATCCCTACTATCAAAAACATCTTATTTTCAGCCAGGTGTGGTGGCTCACGCCTGTAATCCCAGCACTCGGGAGGCTGAGGCAGGAGGATTGGTGAGAGTTCGAGACCAGCCTGGGCTACAAAAGTGAGCTCAAGGCAAGCCTCAACTGCATAGTGAGACCCTGTCTCAAAAAGACAAAAAAAAAAAAAAAAAAAAAATCTTATTTTCTCCCATCAGCCTATCGCTTTCTTGTAAACTCACTTAACCTTTTGATTGTTCATATTTGAAAAAGAATTTTCAATAATTTAACTACAAGAATAAAATTAGATAATATAGCAACTTTTTAAAATAATGTGTTTGACATAGGATCTCACTACGCAGCTGGTTCTCATAGTGATCCTCCTGTTTTCAACCTTTCCAACACTGGGATTAAAAGCATGTGCCACACCAGGTCCTGGGGGCCTGCTCAGTGTATCTGGCATGTGGGGATAGGGTCCCAGTCCCTGCACTTTCCCAAGCAGGTGCTTAGCCTGCTAAGCTTTCTCATTGCCCCATACTAGCCATTGTTTATTAGCTATTCTTGTTTTGAAAATCTGTGACATGCGTATTACTATATATTGTCCCATTTCTTTTTTTTTCTGCTGTTTATTTTTGCTTTTGTTTTTACTCTTCAAAATAAAATAAAAGAAATTTTAAAAATAATTTAGCTATGAAAAAGGGTTTATTGCTTTTGGTTTACTTTTCTATCAAAATGTTTAGTAAATACATGTGCAATACAACTTCCCAAGGTATATTAATGTGTTTATGAATACTAATGTATTTATGAGGTTTAGGTTTACATGGCTTAATATTTTCCTCAGTCTTAATGGCATCTGAATTGTGCCATATATATATGGCATCTGAATTGTGCCATGTATATATATATATGTATATATATAATATATATACATATATATATATATATATATATATATATATATATTTAAAGATTTAGGGCAACTTCACAAAACAGTTTTCATGCAAGAGGGCTTTATATATAATAAATTCCTACAACATGAACTTTTATCTCCAGCCTTCTCCATCCTTGGGAGTCTTACATTGTCTGATGACATAATTTACATTGGACGCACCATACAGGGGTACTTTCCTGAGTCCTTCGGGCATTCCTGGACCATGCTTCCCCTCGTCTTTTGGACTCCTCCAAGCACTTGGCTGCATACACTACCTCGGCTGAATTCCTTCTTCAAGGACCTGGCTCAGGCCAGGTGGCCTTGTTTTCTTGAGACCCTTCCTCCCTTATCTTCTCCTTGGTTTCATTCTTCTTCATTTCTGTGAACTTCAGAGACATATTGCTCAGAAAAAGTAAAGCCTTTCTTTAATTGATTTCTCTCATTTGTAGATTATTGAAAATATTTAATTCCATCCAACCATCATATAAAACAAGTTACATTTTTCTCCCTATTTGTTTTGAGAAAACTTTTCCCTTTAGCCTTTCCTCCTCTGTGAGAACAAGTAGCCTCGCTGCTACTGTGTAGAGAGAGGCCATCACATTCCATCACTCCTTCACTTTCACTGACCGTATCTAGCCCTCTTGGGCAGGATATTTCTATCTTGTAATTCACTGTTCTTTCAGATAATCACTATTGAAATCAAGGTCGGGCCCGGCGGGATGGCTCAGTGGCCTAAAGCCCCTGCTTGGGAAAGCTTGGGCGGCTTCAGGGACCGCGGTTCGATCCCTGGCACCACATGCTGTGCCAGCCCTGCCCTCGGGGTGGGCTGAGCCGGCCGTGAAAATGAGTGAATAAACAAACAAAGGTTCTGAAACAAAAAAAAAAACAAAAAAAAATCAAGGTCATAATTATGTCATGAGATGAATAAAGCGCGTTGAAATCAGTTCATATCTTCAGAAACCTCTGATACTTATGTTTGGGAGCACAATATACCCATATCTTATTCCCTGACTAAAACGAAAATAAAAACGCTATTATTTATTTCCTCCCTCATTTGTCCAGAACTATCTCACACACGTGTCAGATAACTTTTTTTTTTTTGCCTTTTTGAGACAGGGTCTCATTGTGCAGTTCAGGCTGGCCTTGAGCTCACTTTGGTAGCCCAGGTGGTCTCGAACTCTCACCAATCCTCCTGCCTCAGCCTCCCAAGTGCTGGGATTACAGGCCTGAGCCACTATGCCTGGCTTAGATAACTTATTTTAATGAAATGTTTTGCATATCACCCTAGGATTCTCTCTAGGAAAAGGTCTGGAGGTTATATATTTTGTGAATTGGATATAATTATCCATGCTATATTGAATCTTTTTTTCTTGAGCTTTAAATATTTTCAGTTGAAGTTTGAATCTACCAGTTGTGATGCAGCTTATACTTATAGCTCGTCTCTATACATATGTGAGGGAAAGGCAGGGTTAGATATTGGGATGAAACTCTATAGGTGTGGTATATATTTGAAGCTCCACCAACTCAACGTTTCATAAGAGCTCCACATTGAAAGAGTAGCCTGTGCACTAGATGAATGAACGGTGACAGTATCTTTATTTGTGAACCTTGTATCAGACAGTTCAACATTGGCTTCAGCATGTGCCTCAAACTCAGAAAACAGTGTAAAACACTTTGTAGTTAATTAGGTCCAGCTTTACAGAAAGCTAAGGAGTTTTGCTATACCTCCAGCCAACAGCTAAGAGGACAAGCCTCTATCCTACCCTATGGTCCTTTCTCTCCCTCTAATTATTCCCCAAGCTCCATTTTGACAACATTGATTACTTGGCTGCAAAGATTTCTCCTCCCACAAGGAGGGGCAGAGCCGTCTGTGAAATAAGCAAGGCAAGTCACTTCTTTCCACTCTATGGCTGAGCTTTCTGTAGCCCAGAAACACCAATTTATACTACTATCATTAGTGATAGTTTTCTAAAACTAGACCAATGGCTAAGAGATCCAAGACAATATTCTTCCTCCAAATAGTCTACTGTCCTATAATAAGAGAATTAAATAATCTGAAGATCTTTCAAATAAAGTTTTCATTATCTTTTTCCAGTTAAACTAAATGGACAAGCCTGAACTCATTTCTAAATACACCACCCTAACGCATATATATCTATGCAAAGTTATTACAAGCTATACCGTTTAAAATAATAAAATATATCTCTACTCACTCATAGTTCAGAATGCATCTTTCCTGAAGGAGAGGAAAGATGCGTGTGAGGAAGAGGTGTGTCTAAAATACATCTCCAAAAACTAAAATAAAATAAAATAAAATACATCTCCAAATGTATTGCAGCTCAGCTGCACACCTGTCAGCTGCCACTGGGGTCTTTTCCTGCTTATGTAAACCACGGGTCACCAAAGTAGATGGATCCTCTTTGCACTATCCAGGCACATGGATTTTGGACCACTTATTTCCCAGTATTACATGACATAATGATTGAGTTTGGTTGAATAAATCGGCACAGCTGTGCGAAGAGGTTTTCATTCTGCTCAATAAACATTCACTCAGTGCTTCCTCGAGGACCTAACATACACCTGAAACCTCAAGAAGTTAACAATCCAGTGGGAGCCCAAGGGTATCCTAAACCACTGGATGACTGAGCACATTTGGCTGTGAGGAATGCCCACCACACCATATTCCCTGCCCAACTCACTGTCTCTCTCAAAGAACAACTACCCCAAGTAAAGTTACTATGAATTTACAGCGCCTGAGAAGTTCAGCCAGAGCTGGAGATCACAGCCCTCAGCAAACCATGGCTACGGCTGGAACGGACGCTGCCTCCTCCCTCTGGCTGAAATTCTAAAGCAAGTGTTTCAATTTGTTACTCAGCATCTTTGTTGGCAAATGGTGTCAGATAATCAGCCTGCTGCCAAAGAACGTGGACTGTAGTCGCTCGGTTCCACTGAGCATACGCAAGACCCCCCATTCCAGTCATGACTGGCATACTGTACTGACCCCCTCCCTGCTGGAGAGAGCCGGGTAGTGGCCTCCGATGGACAGGAAACAGCATTTGGTCTTCTGCACGCAGCTGTGTCAGTAACTCCCTGCCTGATTTTGGCCAAATAGCTTTAATAAAAATCAATGAGAATAGCTACTCATAGTATTTATGTAGTGCCATCTATTCGCTGGGCACTGAACCATTTTCTCACTTTAATCCACTTAATTGCCCAATGTGCAAGGTGCAATCATTCTGCATTTTTAGAGGAGACACTTAGGCGCAGAAAGGATTAGGCACACAGTCGGTGAGTGATGGGCTGAGATGCAACTGAGTGCAGGCCTCCAGGCCCAGGCTGCTGCATCTGGGCAGAAGAGCAGCTGGGCTGAAGAGTCGCTACTGGCTCATCACACCTCTAACAGTCTGTGATTATGGCAGACCAATAAAGCTATAGAATAAATCTGCTTCTATTACAAAAAGGGGGAGGGCGGCAAGATGGCTCAGTGGTCTAAAGCACCTTCTCAGGCAAGCTTAGGCAAACACAGGGACTACAGTTCAATCCCCAGCCCCACATGCTGCGCCCCAGGGCAGGCTGAGCTGACTACAATCAGCTTTTATAGAAAGGAAGAAAGAAAGAAAGAAAGAAAGAAAGAAAGAAAGAAAGAAAGAAAGAAAGAAAGAAAGAAAGAAAGAAAGGAAAAGAAACAGATGGCAGGATGAAACATTCCATCCCCAGAAGATACAGACCAGAGACAAAAAGGAAACATTTTTTTTTAAGATTCCTGTTGCACAGAACAATTGAGTTCATTTAGTCACAGACGTAATTATTAATTACATATTAATTGCCTTGTGTATGGCCTGTACTGAAAACTGCTAAGTCTTTTTGCTATGAAGACATGATAATTAATTGTATAACAACTGAGGATGCACATATTGGAGGCTTTGGCAAGCCAGTGGACAAGCCGATTTGCCATTGGAGGTTCCAGGATATTCTTATTATAACTGCACCTTGAGATAAATATAGGAACTGAGAGAGGGGGTTCTAAAATTTCAATTCTACCTGACCTTATCCCGCAAGTGCATTTGTAAATATTCATGCGCCTGTCTCCTCTGCCCCCAATCTCACTGCCAAGAATTCCCTAGTGCCCTTTGCTCTTCCTCATCCACAGTTAGTATTCCAGACATTTGCTCTAGTCTCACCTCCTCCAGAAAGCACTTTCTGATAGATCTCATAAAGATCTCTCTCTCCCTTGAACTTTTAAAATTCTGGGAAAGTAAGGGTAGGTTTTTCTCTGGAACAGTGAGGCTCAGAGCACTTATGTGTAATGCGCAAACTTGCTTTAATTTGAACAAAATTTTCTCAGTTTATTTCCCTCTCCTTTTACTTTCTTTCAGAATCTCTCTCTCTCTCTCTCTCTCTCTCTCTCTCTCTCTCTCTCTCTGTTGACTACCAAACATCTTATAAAAATATATAAGTATACAATTACTCTCTTCAGCTTGAAAATATATAGTTCAAAACCTTTGCAAATCAGCTTTTATCTTTACAACCTCACCACATGTAACATATTTTTTGAAATCAAGAGTCTATTATAAAACAAGCCTGATAGATCCACAATAACAGTGGTAACTGTAATCCAGCTACTAAGCACAACTCTGTCTTAAAATAAATTTTGAGAAGAGTAGGGATGTAGCTCACCAATGTAGATTTCCCCTATTTTCTAACTCTTTAAGGCTGAATTCAGTTGTTGGGCTTCCTAATCCCTGAACAGGTGGGCACATACAGGTAGATGAATATCACAAGGCAATTTGTGAGTGCTGTCGTCTCTATCTCATTATGAAGAATTTCTTTATGTATAAACAGTTTTGAGCAAGTTGTTAATTCTAGAAGAGCTTAAGGTTTTTATTTATAAAATAGATATATTAGTAACTCTCTGCTTCCCATCAATGTGAAACAACAAAAGTTGGGTTTACCCAGTTGCTCAAACCTCTAAAATATTTGGGCAAAAATATAGGAAACAATTTCATCATAAGGCAAGTGATTCTTCAATTAAGAGAAACAGACAATCCCTTTGATTATTATGAATTATAAACTGGAGGATAATATTCATGCCAACTAAGGAAAGCATATATCACACCTAAGCAAAGGAAAGCAGAGGCCCCGATAGATTCCTAATAGAATGTAGTGAAATATAGAAAACTAGCTAAAAGAAAAGAACCCTTAGCCGGTTGCGATAGTTAGGATGACAGTCCTGGGGCAGATTGGCAATGCTGGTGTCTTTGTCCTACCACGTCTCAGAGCCTATGATGTTTGCAGGACATTTATGTATGCAGCTCATACATAAAGAAGACCTCAGGAGTTCAATTTGGTCAGACTTCATGGCTCATGATATGAAGAGTAAAGTGGCAGGTACAATGGAAATAGACATGTTGAAAAAAGTGTTACAAGCCGGGCGTGGTGGCTCACGCCTGTAATCCCAGCACTCGGACGGCTGAGGCAGGAGGATTGGTGCGAGTTCGAGACCAGCCTGGGCTACAAAAGTGAGCTCGAGGCCAGCCTGAACGGCATAGCGAGACCCTGTCTCAAAAAGACAAAAAAAAAAATAAATAAAATAAATGAATGAAAGGGTTCACTGCTGCATCTCCACCTCTACTCCCACTCTTCTCCTTCAACAGGGTGCATTTAGTATCAGGCCCTGTACCTTAAAAATCGCAGTCTGAGCCGGGCGTGGTGGCGCACACCTGTAATCCCAGCACTCGGGCGGCTGAGGCAGGAGGATTGGTGCGAGTTTGAGACCAGCTTGGGCTACAAAAGTGAGCTCAAGGTCAGCCTCAACTGCATAGCAAGACCCTGTCTCAAAAAGACAAAAAAAAAAAAAAAAAGAAAAAAGTGTTACACAGAGAAAGAGGGGGAGTAAGAGAATCTGTACTGTTCTAGCCTATAACTCAGTGGTGTCCCAAATTTCCTGTGCAAGCAGATTATGGAACCACAGAGGAAAGTGATCAACTATGTATAGTGTACCTAAGGAGAGTCATCTAGAGAGAAAACATTCTCTCAAGCTTTCACAGACAGCAAATTGGTCAAGCAATGGCCATGACTCACCCAGATGGATTGCACTGATAAAAGATCTGCAAACCACTGTGCATGGTTTCAGGGTAAATTCTGAGGAGATTTGACCAAAATTTTCAGATATAAAAGCTACATTTTTTTGTTATATAGGTCTTGTTTTATCTTGGTCTTAACCAACCAGCAGAAAAGTCTAACTGGAAGGTATAAAAATTAAAGCCATACTAATATGCCGAGCTGTAAAAGGCTTAAGTCAACAGCCTCTGATATTGCCATTTGTACTGATAACGCACTACTATTATGGACTATTGGACTATATATAGAGCTACTTTCTGTTCAATGAGAAGAAAAGTTTGCACTAATAGTATTTAGACAAAAAATCATTTCTGCATCTTGTACTCTGAACAACTACTATGAAGACAAAAATATTGATGTATTAATCATTGAACTCAGAATGATCATTCTCGTTTTAGCCTCCTCAGCGGTGGGATTGTAGGTGTATGCCACCAGGCCTGTTCTCAGCACATCCGAGGTGGGTCTGGTGTAGCTTGTGGTGCCAGGGATCAAACCTCAGTCCCTGTGTTTGTCTAAGCAAGAGCTTAGTCCACTGAGCCATTTCACTGGATAAGAAGAATACATAATTTCATTCAAAATCATTGATCCATTCCCTTAATATCAGTAAATTGTAGATACAAATTATATGCAAATATTTCTACTCAAACAAAAGATAAGTCTGTAATGTTTAACAACTTCATGGCAAAGAAAACTACAATAAATGAAAGTCTAATGCCAGGAACAGATGCAATATTCCTAGTCATTGAAAGTGCCAAACATTCACTAATTTTTAAAATCTCCTTTCATTATGAACTAGAAGAGAAAATACATATATTGAATGTCATTTGGAATTGAAGTCTAACATAAAAACAGGAAATTCTTACAAAATTAATGTGGTAATAAAAATATAGATAAACACAATTTTAAGGCCAGCAAAATATCTCAGAGGATTAAAGAGCCTGCAAGCAGGCCCAAGCACTGGGGATTTGATCCCTGGGTCTAACATGCCAGCCCTGCCCCTGGGGCATGCTGAGATGGCAATTGGGACTAGGCATCATGGTACATGCGCTATAATCCCAGCTCTTGGGGGGCTGTAAACAGGTGGATCACTAAGCATCCAATCTAGTAGTGAAACACTGAACACCCTATAGACCCTTCCCTAAGATACAAAAAAAAAAAAAAAAAAAAAAACGATTTTGAAAGACTGCAAGTAAAGCAAAATGTAACTATTAATTCATTACTATAAACTTATATAATGCTATATATGACTGATACAAAAAATAAAATTTTTGTTCCCATTACATTTTATTCACTCTTAAAAGAGCTAGAAGCTGGGCATGGTGGTGCACACCTGTAGTCCCAGCACTCGGGAGGCTGAGGCAGGAGGATCAGTGCAAGTTCGAGATCAGCCTGGGCTACAAAAGTGAGCTCAAGGCCAGCCTGAACTGCATAGCAAGACCCTGTCTCAAAAAAGACAAATAAAAAGTAAATAAATAAATAAATAAATAAATAGAAAAAATAAAAGAGGTAGAAAATCTGACATACAGATTTGACAAAATGATCATTACTTAAATTTAAAGTGATATTTTATGACCTAAAAGGTTATGGTAATTTCAAGTACTTGAAGTGTAATTCTTTCTAAATATTCCCAAATGCAGAAAACATAGAAAATCTTATCCATCTTACACTGTTGAAGTACTCATTCCTTAAACTGCAAAGTACAAAATGTAAAAATTAATACATCAAAATATAAACATAGCATAGAATTATAACACACTAATATACATATGTTAACCTACACATCCACGTAATGAATACATTTTTGTGGTACGCATCCAAAGATGTACTTTCTAAAAATTTATTAGGTAAAATTGTGAAACATCTGTCTAATATTTTGAGTAAAACTATTTTAGTTTATTCTATTTTGAATTAAGAAGTTTTAAAACCAGACACAATCGTATATACCTTTGATTTCAGTTACTGACAGAGCTGAGAGAGAGTGCGTGCAGCTCAAGAGTGTAAGCAGTGTCGGCAGCAGTCATATTGCTAACGTAATAGCAAGATAGCTTCAGAAGCTTAATTTCCCATGAAAGACATTGTAAACTATGAATGATATGAACAAAATATATAAAAATAAACACACACACACACATACACACTAAAAGCAAGAAAATTTAGAGAGATTTTGATTTCTGAAAGAGGATACTAGGGCTGGCTAGATAGAGTAGCAGACTAAGGCACCTGCTTATGCAAAGCCCAGAGGACAGGGTTCCATTCTTGGTCTGCCATGCTGTCCCTGCCCCGCTGCGGTGCGCTGAGACAGCAGTTGATGCTGGCGTGGTGGCGAGCACCTGTAATCCCAGGGCATGGGAGGTCCAATTTACCTAGTGAGACCCTGTAAATCCTTTACTAAATGTATAAAAAGAAAAAAAAAAAAAAAAAACAAGCAGGTGTGGGGTAGGACAGCCAGATAGCACAGGGTTTAAAACACAGGGGCACATTGAGATGATTGAGACTGGGCATGGTGATATGTGCCTATAATCTCAGCACTTTAGGAGGCTGAAAACAGGAGGATCACTGAGTCTGATGTGTGTAGTGAGACCTTGTAGACCCTGTACTAAACACACACACACACACAGACACACACACACACACACACACACACACACACACACACACGGAAACTTCTTTGAGTCAGATATTCATTCACAGGTTTTCGCTAGTAAAACTGTGCAGTCCGCTTCATGCAGCATAATCAGAATCCAAGCAGAAACCTTTCATTTCCTTCAGACCTCAGAAGGCAAACTTCCAGATTGCCTGAGAAACTGGAATTGAGAAGGGAAATTCCAGCAAAGAAGAAGCCGCAGGTAAGAAAAGCATGCACAACTATTTCTACACGCCTTGCCGATATTTGCCAATCTGTAAATTGTGCTTGCAGAGGATGGGATTCCAAGACATGTAACATTATGTGCCAGGTAGAAAGCTGAAAATTCTAAGCATAAGTTTTAGCTGTCACACAACTCAGAAAATATGGGCACTATCTTCCTACGATGGCAAGCTAAGCATTTGGGGAAATAGCTTGTTATTTGCATTGACAATCTGAAAGGACCAAGGTGCAGAAGGAAAGCATACCGTACACAGTGAAGCCAATCAGCCCTGGCGAGTATAAAATCAGACTTCCCCAAGTTCAAAGTGATGCATCGATATTGCATTCAATAGAACAAAATGACATTATTAAACAAAGAACTGAAAAGTCCAAGTAGAATCTCTGTCAAAATTCTGGTATTAAAATACAGCACAAAAAATTTAAGTTCTATGCATAAATATTGTGTCAGAGAGCAGAGGTAATGATCTGTGAATTTGACAGCTGATCAATAGGCAGTGTACAATCTGACAAACATATTGACTTAGTTTGTAGCAAACAATTTGTAGCAGCCTTCTGACATAAGTACAGTTATAGAAGAGCAAAGGAAGAAAGTAAAACAGGAGAACGTGGAAGAAATGGGGCTTTAAACTTTTCCAAATTTGAAGGTGGGGCCAGGGAGGGAGCTTGCCTGACAAGCGCATGGTACTGAGTTCATACCCAGTACTGCAAGAAAAAAAAAATCTGAAAGAAAATAATATTGAGATAGAGAAACCTTAGGAAACCTCAAACTGGATAAATACAAATAAAATCACACATAGAGGCCTCATATTCTAACTACTGAAGCTCAAAGGTGAAAAAACATCGTAAAAGTGGGTAGTGGATAAACAATATACACAGAAAAATAAAAGTACAAACAATACTATGTATACCATCAGAAAGCCTATCCTTGAGTTAAAACCAACCTGACATAGGAACAACTTGAGTTATGCCCGGAATTTTAGCTTTCACTTTTAGGAAAAGCCCTCAGTCATGAGAGGAATGCTGACCATTTGTGCTTCCAAGGGATCTGAGATACACGATGTAACCCTTAAAGGTTTCTTGGAGGAGTATATTACAAGTATGGGGTTAGTTGAGAAATCCTGCATTAGTATCTCTCTAAGGATACTGAGATCTGCCTGTGTAAGAGAGAGACTTTGAAGGCTCTGTGGAGGAAAGTGAGTCTTGAATTAGCAATCTGATTTACAGCCAGCCTTCAGGACAGAATTGAGTTTTAAGTCCAGGGTACACTGTATGTGTAAGACAATACGATGATGACATTTCTCTCTCTCTCTCTCTCTCTCTCTCTCTCTCTCTCTCTCTCTCTCTCTCTCTCTCTCTCTCTCTGTGTCTCTCTCTCTCTTTAGTGGGATGACATTTAGAGTGAAGAAAGGAAAACTAAATCCACAATTCTCCATTTGAAAAATAATGAACTGCATTTGAAATGTACAAACAGATAAACAAAGTATAAGATAACACACAATAATGGTTCAGAAAATATGCTTTAAAAAGATGTTAAGACAGAATTACCATAAGTGATATGATCATTTTTAGAGAAAATGAAGGAACAAACCTGCTAAAACCAATAAATTAATTTTACAAATTCACCTTGCAGAAAGTCAATATAAAAATCAGTTCATTTTATATACTCATAATAAAGAATCTAATTGTAAAAAGACAGGGCCCAGTGGGATGGCTCAGTGGTCTAAAGCGCTTGCTTGGGAAAGCTTGGGCAGTTTCAGGGACCGCGGTTCGATCCCTGGCACCACATGCTGCGCCAGCCCTGCCTTCGGGGCGGGCTGAGCCGGCCATAAAAATGAGTAAATAAACAAACAAAGGTTCTGAAACAAGAAAAAAATAACTAAAATAAAAAATTCTTTTAAAAAAAAGACATTTGAAGATAATTTATCTTACAATAACATTAAAAAGAAATATAAAGTATTCATGAGTAAATTTAATAAAATGCTTGCAGTCATATACAAAAGTTAAAACAGTGCTGAGAGAAATTTAAAATTAATAAACATGTAACTATGTCCTTCTAATACATTAGAAGATATATCTTTAAGATGTCACTTTTCTGAAATTTATAGATAAATTAAGTTGTCTCCACACAATTTTATAAGAATTGGCAAATTGATTCTGTGGTGTATATGGAAAATATCCAGAGCTACCAGTGTAATCTTCAAGAAAAAAAAGAATGTGTAAGTTTTCTTACCTTAAGATTACTATGACTTTTAATATTTGTGGCATATAATGTATTATAAATAGAAATATGAATCAATAGAAAAGAACATTGAAACCTGAAATAGACTCAAAATTTCATTGATATATATGTATGTATGTATGTATATATATATATATATATATATATATATATATATTTTTTTTTTTTTTTTTTTTTTTTTTTTTTTTTTGTCTTTTTGAGACAGGGTCTCACTATGCAGTTCAGCCTGGTCTTGAACTCACTTTTGTAGCCCAGGCTGGTCTCGAACTCATATCGATCCTCCTGCCTCAGCCTCCCAAGTTCTGGGATTACAGGCGTGCACCACCATGCCCAGCCTTCACTGTTATATTTTGTATAAGTGGTCAAGGCAGCTTAAAGCAAAAAATGACTTACAACAAGATCTGCTGAACAGTTAGGAATCATAGAAAAAAATCTTAAACTCCATCTTTGACATACCTATCTTTAAGTCTTAAGATAGTGACTATTTTAAAATATTCTTCTTTACACCCATAAATATTAAATATATATGGATTTCTTATTATAACATAAAGTAAATTGTATTATTAGGAGACATATTCATGTTTATCTTGGCAGAAAACAAATTCCAGAGGTTCCTAATAAGTAGGGAAGTCCATCACTCTTTCCTAACTGGACAAATCTTGATAAATTATAGAAGTCATACCTTCAAAAAAGTTAGAAATCTGCAGGAAGAAAAATGACTGAATGAACTAAAATTTTGTTGAACAAAGAACCGATATTCACTGAGCTGAGATTGACATTTTCTTCCTTTGGGTTTTTTGAGTGGCTGGCGTTTTGACAGATATTTGTCATTGTTTCTACTAGAGGCAGGTCTACTATCTTGGAATAGAACTATTCCATAGCTTGAGTGTGCTAATGTATCTATAACCCTATAATGTAAAAAAATGAACAGAGGCATGCACATGTGCGCACACACACATGCATGTATACACACACACATGCACGCACCCATATGAAAATATAGAACTAGGGTATCTGATCAATACCTCAGTGGAGTGTGTCTCTCTGTCTATCTGTTGTACTGCATTTATTCCTCCATCATCCATGCCTATCACTTTGCAGTCAATCTAGTCGTCCTCAATTTCATCCAGTGACTAATTTTTCCTTCATTTCTATTACTTTTTGAAAAAAAGGAGGTATATAAATTATTTTCTTTTTAAAATAATTTATGTCAACTGACAGACATACAATTGTACATATCACTCTGATATCACAGATATTTCAATGCATGATGTTTTATATAATCTTTAAGTTGAATACAGGTCTTGAAGTGTTTATCATTTCTCTAGTTGAACGCCTAAAAAACCTTTTCATTTAACTTTCCCAAATACATGCTATACGCTTCTTATCTACAGTCGGTATTTTGCACAACATTTCATATGACTTTTATTACTGTCATACCATTACTTAGTCCAAAGATCAATCTTCATTGTCACTGTCTACCCACTATTTTTTTTTCTTTTTGTGGTACTGGAGATTGAACTCAGGACCCTGAGCTTGCCAGGCAAGCGCTTATTCTACTAAGCTATCTTCCCAGCTCCCATACCCACTATTTTTCCCTAGCATCTTGTAACCACCATTTTGTACTTAACTCCTAGATCAACGTGTTCATAATGGAAACAGGTGGAACATACCTATCTTATAACTTGTTTCATTTAATATAATGAGTTTCAATTCTATCTACTTTGTCATAAATTATAATATTCAATTCATTTTTTATGAGTGAATAGCATTCCTGGATATGAATATAATACATTTGTTTTAATTCGTCAGTTAATGGGCACAGGATATTTCTTTTGTTCGGTTGTTTCCATTGTTTAGATACTATAAATTCTGCCTCAACAAATGTGAACTTGCAGATGTATTTCTGGCACTCCAATTTCAATTATTTTGGATATACATCACAATAAATTGTTAGATTACATGGTGATTTTATTCTTAAATTTTTGAAGGATCCATATTCTAGTTTTCATAATGGATGTACTGTTACACTCTTACCAACAGTGTGGGAAAGCATGTTTTCTTTTGATATCTGCCAGTGTTTGTGTTCTTTGGTGTCTTTGGAAATGGACACTCTACTGGATTGAGAGGATAAACTTATTGATGTTTCGTTTTATTTTTCCCTAAATTTTAGTCATGGTGATGACATTTCTCCTTTTTGTCTGTTGCCTATTTGTATTTTCTTTCAAGAAGTGGCTATTGCTCATTTTTAGAAATTAGATAATTTGTTACAGGTTTTTATATTTAAAAATTGATTCATATACTTTGGATACTAACTTTAGGCTAAATGTACATTTCACCTAAATGCTTCTTCCTATCCTATATGCTGTCTCTTCATATCATTGATTGTTTCCTTTGCTGTACAAACATTTTGGCTTGGTATAATCTTGTTTATCTATCTCTGCTTTTATCAACTATGTTTTGGAGATTTGTGCAAAAATCCCTTGTCCACTGTGAAGTCCTATATCATTTCTCCTGTTCACACTCAGCGGCTCTAGGTGGTACAGGGCACTAATTAATACATTTTTATTTTATTTCTGTAAACATTAAGAGATTGAGGGTCTAACTTCATTGTTTTTGTTTTGCAGTTAACCAAATTTTCAGTAGCATTTATTAAAAGACTACCCTTTTCCATTCTATATTAGCACTTTTACATATAAAAATTACATTGTTTTAGATGTGTGTGTGTGTGTGTGTGAAAGAGAGAGAGAGTTTATTTCCAAGTTCTCTCTGTCCCATTATCTTTATCTCAACAGAATTGTGTCATAATTACCGTTGCTTTGTAGCATATTTTGAAGCAGTATAACTTTGGCTTCATTCTTTTAGATCAAGATTTATTTGTCTAGACATTTTTATTTATTTTGTGTTTTGATGACACCCGTTTTAGTGTTGTTTTTCTGACTCTAAAAAAACCATGGTATTTTTTTAAAGGTTATATCATTTGTTTTGGTTGGTTCAGAATGACTCTGAGACTGACTCTCAACCATACGGGTCATGTCTTCTTTGCCATTATATTATTTCCATTTCTCATGTGCATTCTCACAGCGTGTTCTCTTATATGTATCCATATGATACTTCATATTTTCTTTCTCTTTTGTCAAGGTAATAATTGTGAAAAAGATGAATAACATGACATACAAATGCGAACTGAATTTTTGTAACAGTTTCTTTGAGTTATTAAGAGAAAACTACTTCTACTACTTAGACTCCCTGTTACTGGAACACAATGTCCAGCACTTAAGACTTGACATGTAAGGTATTGGGATTGGGTTACAGTTTCAGCAGACTCAATGCATGACAGGATGGCTCTGAGAAAGAAACCATGATGGAAGAAAAGGACAGGGAAGCTGCTCACGTATCTCATGGCAACCAGGACATCAAAACACAGCGCCAACAAAGAAAGCGCTACTGACCAGCTCTAATACTTAAGGCTTTGCTCCCATGACCCACTCAAACTAACACACAAGTTTGCTCTACCAGTGTCACACCGAGGTAATCCCCCCAATGATTAACTTTAACTGTAATACCATTTGAAAAGTAAAACTGGCTTAAAGATAAATTAGAAAGTATATTTTCAGAGAAGTTACACTAAAATAATTTCTCAAACTTAGAGACAAAACCGGTTAAACCCCTATATCATGATACACTTAAGCTGGACCAAAGTTTCTATGAAACAGGAATCATGTGTACCTTTACAGGAAAAAATATATAATTTCCCACTACTTCTGGGTATAGAAAGCTAGAACAATTTATACTTTTCCATTATTTCTTTCCAATTAGAATCTGTATTCTAATCAGTGACAAAAAATAAAAATAAAAAAAATTAAAATGAGGGTATATCACCCTAAAAAAAAAAAAAAAAAGCAAAAATCCCAGGAGCAGGATAGAAAGATAATGTGAGATGATGATATTAAAAGAGTAGGGACTATTTCTGGTGTCATATTGATTGATTTTGGAGGTATTAGCACTTTCATTGTCAACATTTTTATTATTTATGTACTCTAATTTTCCCAGGTATAATTGGACAGCATTGAAACTGATTTGATGTCTTTTTGTTCTCAATTCTCAGATTAATGTTGCATGTGACTATACTATTAAACCTTCTTGCTTGGAAGGCATACTCTTTTTGTTATGTAGATAAATGGACACAAACAACAAAGAATACTGATTAACAGATAATAACACAAGCATGAGACTGCACAAAGCCTAACACTGAAGGCTTCCACACAGGTCCTTGTGTAGTGACTGAGAAGGAGATGAAAGAATGTCAGGCCCTACTCTTCTGATTTTTTCTTTGTTCTTTTAAAATATGCTCTGTGTCCCTTCTTAATATTCTATTTGAATGTTAATTTATGTATTTAGTAGTATAATAAGTGGTGATCTCCCCATCGCAATCCTGTATCCCTCTTTTTCATTCTGCATCTCTCTAGAGAGATGAACAAATGACCAACAGACAAAACACTATCTTCCAGATCCTTCTGCTGATGTCTCAATAGCTGTCCAAAATTTTAGATATCAAATCAATGATACATAAAATGCTGAGCTCCCCTGGACCCTATCTTGTCATTTTTATGGGAAATCAGTACTATCTACTTGGTGAAAGTCATTTTGACTGTATTCATAATTACCCTGTTGTTGTCATAGTTCAGCCCATGTTATGTTTAACACTTTCTTTGGCTTTGTCTTTCCCAAAAATAAAGTGATTTTAACTGCTCAAGGTAAAAATGGCTGGTGTGTATTGAGGGCCTTTAGAGAGAAGCCCTGGAAAGTGTCTCTGACTGCCAACCAACAACTACGACCCCTTTCAGCCTGAAGAAGCCAGAGTGTTCATCACCCATGATTCTCTCATAGCAGTTCAGGTTACTTCTTCAGAGGGGGAAATGTTGTGGGCAGCTGAATTAGAAATATTATAGGCAGTTAGATAAGGCCAGGCTCTCAAGGATGACATGGAAAGCAAGGTGACTTCACAACTATAAACAGATAATGCTTGGGCTGGCACGATGGCTCCGTGGTCTAAAGTGCTTGCTTAGACAAGCATAGGCAACTACGGAGACTGTGGTTCGATCCCCAACACCGCGTGCTTCACCAGAACCACCCGTCAGGGCAGGCTGAGCTTCCCACAACAAAAAAAAATAAGCAAAACAGACACTCCTCCACCTTGGGCCAGATTTCAAGACAAGAGTAAACGAATACAGCTACACACTTCCCTAGGGATAGGTATCAGGCTTTGATATTCTAAGTAGGTATCAATCAGCTTGAAGGAGCCCAACTGAGTCACTAACCCAAACCCCAACAGGAGACTGGATTTAATCAATTTTACCTGAGCAGTGGTGCTTGTAATCTCATCAGTTGCCCGTAGTTTTGTCCCATCTCATGCCCACCTAAGCAAGTTCTCATATCTTCTCCATAGCCTTAGACTCAACTCACAATGGGGTTTTACTCTATAAAAATTCCCTGGAAGAGACAGTGGCCTGTCCCTCCTGTCCTGTCTTGAACAAGAGCTTCCTTCCCCCCAGTAAATTTATTCTGCTCGTGAAATAATAATAATAATAATAATCTCCCACTTGTGTAGGGATTTTTTAACATACAGATGTCATGCAACTTATCAATTCACTGCTTTAATACTTTTAAAAATTAATTAAATCCTCAGTGATGGCATTTATTAAATCAGCTAAATGCAAATCAGATTCTATGTGTGCTATTTAACATTTAAAACTTGTCAAAAAAAAAAAAAAGTTTCTACCTTCTTTAGAAGTCTATCCTCATGAAAAATTTTTCCCCATCTGGCTCTCTTAGGATTGAAAATGGCTGCCTCTCTAGGCTTCTCTCCTGGATTAATGACACATCAGATACTGAGAGGCATTTGCTTGTACTTTTGGTCCTTTGTGTTGTAAACAAATCTACAGAGTTCCACATATACATATCTAAAATGAGTTATTTTATACATTTGATCCATTTTCTAATTGGCTGAAGCCAAACTCTTTTTAGTACTTTGTAAGAATATATTAACTCCAATATCAAGATTAATTGGTCTGCTGCTCTTATTATAATTTTTCTTCATTATCAGTTGTATTTTTGCATGTCTTTTTTGTAGAGAGTGTCTACATATTGGTAAATAGTGCTTTCACTGCAAATAGATCCTACAAATGATATGTTTTCTTTCCTGAAAGAGTACGTCCTTAATTTTTTCTCTTAGGCAGATAAAGGAGAGTTTGGTTACCTCAAGCTAAAGCAAGAGGAACTCTTCTGAGGCTGCACTGCAAATAAACTTAGATGCTGTACATATATCTTTCAGTGTTCTGAATCACAAAATGGGCAGTGTGCTTGCTATGTAATTCTGTCTCATTAGCCAAATTTCCTCTGATGTATCCTGAAAAAGAACAAGGAGTTTCATACTTTTAAGATCTGTCTTCTTAATACAACCTTTCAGAAAAAAATTTTATGGCATAAAATGGTTACATACTTGAAGGACTTATTGAGTTCAACTCATCAAAGTTGCCTAGAAATTCACTAAAAGTATCTTTGTGTTAAAGTTTGCTAGATGTCTTTTTGTCACCATTGAGGGAGAAAATAAAAGGCACAAACTAGTTGCTATAAATACACATACATTTTCAATTACTTCAAAATAACAAGATACTGATTTAAAAAGTATTAATGAGTAGATGAGAAATTTTTCAGTAAACAACAAAGATATGTACGTATGTGTAAATGATGGTATATCCATTTAAAGATTACCAGTAAAATAGTCTCTGTGAATTTCTGCTTAATTGTGCTAGCATTTTAAACACACATAATTTCTATCTTAGGAACTAGTTTCTCTTTACAGAGTTCTTTAATATAAAATAAGAGCTTAATATTTTAAAAACAAGTTTAAGGCTCAGGGAGATAGCTCAGCTATTTAAGTGTCTACCTGGCAAGCACGAGGATCAGGATTTGATCCCTGGTGCCACATGTTGTGCTGGTCCCACCCCATGCCTGCCATGGAAACCAAGCAGAGTGGTACATGCCGGTAATCGCAGCGCTGAGCAGGCTGAGGCAGGAGGATCACTATGAGTCTGGGTCGCATAGTGAGATCTTGTACCTAAAAAACAAACAAAATAAATCTTAAACAAGCAGATAAATAAATAAACTGAAGGCTATAATAATGCATATTTTATATCAGGCATTACATAGAATTTAATAAATATTTACATCATTTCCCTTTTGTAACAGCTAATATTTTTACCCTGTAATGATTTTATTGAAAAATTATTAATAAAATTATGTGAATTAATATTAGTGACACACTAAAAACTGAAACTGCTTCTGAGAACTTCATCTCCATTCTCATTAACTTCTCATTAATAGTATGCTGCACATTGTGATTACTGGATGACTGTAGATATCTTGGCTTTGTAGGCCAGATTTTAAAAAAAGCTACTGCTAGCTTAGGTCATATTAATCGTGTTTTCACCCTATGGTTTGCAATTTATCTGTCCTTTGTCTGTAAGACTGCCTCTTGCCCAGAGGAAACATCACTGAACTTCTGGATAACTAAAATTTGTGTGATACCCTGACAAATCTCTTGGATTTGGCCTGCTCACTCTGCTGATGACTTGAGCTTTGACATTTTAAATGCCTCTGTTTAGTTTGCATTAGCAATTAGTGCATGAAAAGCTACTTCATGACAGAAGTTGATGACTGATGCTAACTGGATTATCAAGACATGGAAAGACTTGTTAGAGCACCATGATTTACTGGTAAGGATATGAGACTCAATGTGTAAGGTTCTTTACAAATAATCTATGTCTTGTGGACCAGAACCTGTGACTTGATGCAAGGCATCAGCTCTGACAATAATACAAATTTACCATTTTCTAGGTTTTAATACATTTAAACTGCTGCTGTCCTTGACAGTACTTGAATTTTGACACAAGTGGGTCCAACGTGGTTTCTTCACCAAGGATGCTCTACTGTGTGATAGTACAGAATTTATCAGACAAGGAAGCTTTTGCAGGCTTGTTTAATCATCAGCTGTAAATGATTTCTACTTTAGTTCTAAATAATGTTTCTCCACATTAGCTTCTTGTCAGCATTATCCTAACAGCATTTTATAATTCTGATGTCTAGACCAAATTGCACCTATTACATAAAAATTCTTTGTGGATCCGTATGTTTTAAAAACTTTCTTTTGTAATTGCAATACACAGTAAATGATGAAAACATGAAGTAATGTTTGCAACTCATTTTTTATTCTGAAAAACAATTTCTAGAGGCAGGATGTCATTGCATTGACTATTTTTAAGCTACTTTTCTTTTCTCTCTATTGATGCATCTCCTTACAATGCTTTACATGACCAAAATTTAGGTCAAGACTGGTTTGCTTAGAGGAGTATCATTAAAATATGCCTCTCGCTTTTTATGAGTGAAGTATTATCATCCATGGAAGATTCAAAAATCACATTTTGGCTGAGTTGTTCCTTCACTCATATCTCTTACCACCCTCAATGAAATATAGTATGTATTTTAAAATGTATCTCATGTGTTAAGCTTAAAATCTATCCTATTCGTCCTTAATTTATGGGACATATATTGCTTTTGCAGAATTTAACTGGAAGCATTCCCCACAGTAGAAAAGTAAAAAAAAAAAAAAAAAAAAAAATTGTAGACTCTGGACATAAGGTTAGAGCCTACGATTCAGTTAAAATTTCAGTTGCATTCAGTGATTGAGTTAGAAGTATATTCATCTCAGAATCGTTTATGATGCAATGCCATTCTAAATCCTTATGTATTAATGATCATGCTTGCAACATATTATCTTCCATTTTTCTATGCACTCCTTCTTAAATTATACTTTCATTACTATTCTTTAGAGACTTGTCTCACAATACCAATTAAATTTCTTTTCCTCTCAATTCAGATACCCACAGACTTGGAAAATTGTCAAGTCATGGTTACTTTTATTTTCCAGAGCAATGAATTCTTTTAGATTAGGCACATAGGTTATATAGAATCATATTTTAAGGAATTGAAAAATGTATGTCTCCTAAGGATCTAATTGATGTCTGAACTGACCATGCTTGAGAAATTCTCGTTAGCTAAGGGTACTGATTCAGAGAAGCTGAACTGACTACAGGAAATAGTGGTGGCAGAGCTGCCTCCCTGCCTCCTCTGAGGGACAGACACGAAGTCATTAGAAGTCAGCAACTTGCCTTTTATGTTTTCTTCCATACTGTGCAGTTAGATGAGCTTTTAAGGAAGCACTTTTCCACATTCGACACTTTCCTGAAGTCTGAAAGAATGTTTCGTACTTCTTGTGAACTTCAAAGTATGGTGTTCAAAATGGAGCAAAATAATTCAACTGGAGAAATCAATTCAGTATCCTGTCACATGATGATTGAGACTTGGAAGCCAGTTTTCACTTGTATTTTTAAATCTCCAGTGCTGACACATGATTCTTTATGTCTCTCTTACATTTGTGCTTGGCTAGCAATCCAAGACTGTCACTGCCCACTGTGTCAAGTCTGCCTTTTCAAAGTGTCATAAATAAAGCACATTCGTGTATCTATAGCCAGGACTGGGTTTTGTGTTCAGTCTAATTGAAATAATATCTCACTGTGAAGCTTGGTTACTGTACATTTTAAAGTCAAATATATCTTTATATCCAAACCATAACACGTGTGGATGGCACTTGTACCCATTAGCTTCTACTTAATTGGCTTGGAGCTCAGGGGCCCGCTATGAATGTTGATAATCTGATTGGTTCTTTTAATGAGCAACAAATTATACTTTGTCTCTGACATCATATTCTTTTGTCTTTTGTCACTGTCCATGGAACTGCACCAGAGTAACTCCTCTATCCTGGCTATGGGAATTTATCAGAAACTATTTTCTTTATTTTTTGACACTGTTAACATTACATATAATCTTATCCTAAGTCTTTAATTATTTAATGAAATATCATGTGCAACACCTTATAGTAAAGATTACCCCTTTATATCTATTAGAAATGGTTTTGATGCATCTTTACTTATTTTATTCCTTTTTAAGTTAATTTAATGAGGACTTTTCTTGGCTTTCGTCGGCAATTTTCATCTAGATTTTCAAAGCATTTTTAACATTGAGACTATATATAACTTTTTTATAAAGGTTTGTATCATTATGTCATCTAAAATATTTCCAAGGATTTTGCATGAAACATTTTAGCTCATTTTCATCATTTAGAAGCTTTTTTTTTTTTTTTTTTTTTTTTTTTTTTTTTTTTTTTTTTTTTTTTTTTTTTTTTTTTTTTTTTTTTTTTTTTTTTTTTTTTTTTTTGTCTTTTTGAGACAGGGTCTTGGTATGCAGTTGAGGCTGACCTTGAGCTCACTTTTGTAGCCCAGGCTGGTCCCGAACTTGCACCGATCCTCCTGCCTCAGCCTCCACAGTGCTGGGATTACAGGTGTGAGCCACCACGCCCAGCTTCATCATTTAGAATCTTAATAACTGTTTTTATAAGGAAAATTAAAATACTTGCCTTTATTAACCTCCTTTTGGCATTGACATTCACATTACACCTTGTTACATGACAATATATTTTTGTGTGAAAACTTCATTTTGTTGCTGCACATCTCTGTAAATATTTCAGATCTTTTAGACAAGAGCTCATATACATACCTGAATTTCCGAGACTCCTTTCTCTGTGTGCTATATTTGCTGAGAGGCCATAGTGAATCAGTACTTTAAAACCTCAAAATAACACAACCCTGTTGTATGTTATGGTCCGCTGCCCAAAGAAACAATGAGAAGACCCGATGAATGTAGCTTCGGAGGTCTCACTGAGATCTGTCTCTCTTGAAGTGAGCCCAGAGCTCCAGAAGTATGTCCTTTTTATTTAAGACTATAACCTCTGTTGACCTTCACTATTTGTTTAATGCTAGATTCACACAACTGTTAAATAAAAGGATGACAAGAAGGGGAGGAGATAATCACCAACATCTCAAGTGAGGGCAGAGACATCAATCAGGATAAGCTACTACCTGCCTTCTTAAATCCCAGTTTTCTGCAATCCCTAAGTAACAGATTACAACCTGCCCTAAGCTTTGTTTATTGTTCTTCACTTCTTTAAGATTCTAGTTTCTTATTTCTACACAACCCAGTAAGGCAAACACGGTATTTAGGTTTACTTTCTAGATGAGGAAATTATGTTTTATGTCAGTGAAATGAATTAGCCTGAGCCATACAGTGGGCCAATAATTAATCTGAGGTTAGGTATGGAAATTCTAATGCCAGAAACTATGTTCTTAACTTCACAATTTTTACTACTATATTTTATCTTTCCCTGTCATTTTTGGCTCTGTTCTTAAGATACTCTTTTCTTTGCATATTGGCATTTTACTTATAATGCTACTTTTATCATATAAGTCATGCAATTTAATGTACAAAATACATATATATGAAATATAATTACGCATTAGTTCCCCCCTTTTTTTTGTGGTACCAGGGATCAAAGTGAGGACCTTGCCAATCATCTACTGTAACAAATTGCTCCAAAATTTCTCAGCTAAAAACTACAAACATCACTGCCGGAGAAGTATGGTGTATTGTGAGTGGGGACATAACTTCTCCCAGTGTCCATCCCTCTGTCACAGGGCTACAAAGTATTAACTGAATATGCGTCATCTTAAGGCTTGGCTGGGGCGAAGTTCATCTCTCAGCACATTCATGGGAGAGGTTTCAGGTCCTCATGGAATTTTAGATCAACTTTACTTTAAAAACTCATTTTAGTGACTCTTTAATTTTAGTGACCCTTGATAATCTACCTGAAGTAAATTTAGTAGAAGATATACTAATTTAGCATCTTGTGTGCTAAAATTGCACCTGGTGAGGTAACAATATAGTTCTGGCTCCTGAGTGTTTACAGTCTACAACAATAAATAAACCAGGTACACAGTTGCTTTTGATTTGAAACAGACTTTAAATTAGCTTTAAAGTTTTTTTTTTAAAGAATTTTTAAATTTTATTTATTTATTTATTTTTTCTTGTTTCAGAACCTTTGTTTATTCACTCATTTTTATGGCTGGCTCACCCTGTCCTGAGGGCAGGGCTGCTGCAGCATGTGGTGCCGGGGATCGAACCGTGGTCCCTGAAGCCACCCAAGCTTTCCCAAGCAGGCGCTTTAGACCACTGAGCCATCCCGCCGGGCCCAACCTTAAAGTTGTATATCAAAGTAAATCAGAATCTGAAGGAAATGAGGCTACTGGAAGACTTACCCAGATGATTGAAAATGGACAAACACTGCTCAATCTTTGCAAGAGAACTAGATGTATCTATCAATAATCTAGTAATTTATTTTCTACCTAGGTGTAACTTTTTCTTCTCCTCCATCTTTTTCTTTGGAGTTTATTATCCAGTCTGTAATGCTAAGGACAAAATGTTTATACTATTAAACGAATAGTTAAAAGACTTTATAATCTTTGGTGATTGAGTGAATTGACTTAACCAAATCATTAGCTATTTTGACTGATGATTAATGTAAAAGAATATTCCCATTTTTAAAAATCCATTATATTTTAAATGTGTGATTTAGTGTGTGCTTTTGATACTGACATGGGACTCAGTGGAATAAGTGCTTGCCTGGTAAACACAAGGTACTTAGTTTGATCCTTGGTACTATAAAAAAAAAAAACAAAAACTTGATGTTGACATTGTTCATAAACTAAAAATTGTTGCCTTCTATGTTCACTCAGAATATTGCAAAGTACTTTCAGTACATAGCCTTTGTTTTACTATAAGGCATTACGGTTGATGGTTACAGCTAAGATACATGTGTAATATATTCAATTTAGTATTTGTAGTAGCTAAAATCTTATGACAAATGTTTGCATAAAACTAGAGAATACTAGGAACAAAATTATTAAAACAGTGTTGTGGAGCAAATTTCAATGAGCCCATTCACTGCAAAATAAGTTTTAAATTTGAAAATTCTTTTGCAAAACAGAATGCTATAATTTAGAATTTGGGTCATTGTCTCCTTATTCTTGTGAGTATCTGGCACCAGTACATAGCATACAAAGAAATAAATGTTTAGGCTCCAGGACCATAGATCTCATTGGGCCACCAGGGTGCACTGAGAGGGCATTCATGTAAGGGTCTGGAGCAGAGTCAGTGCAGTCTGCAAAGCCCATGGCCAATCACAATGGCTATTAATTTTTTGGCTTTGTCAAGTTATGCAACCATTCCAAGTCTCATTTAGATGCCTTTCATATAATAAGAACTTCCTCAGAATATTATGCAAGATAATACACATAAAGATATTTTAAAACTACTTGAAACGTGGAGAATGCATGGTACATGTTCTTTGTGGTAAGTAGCCATTAGTGGATACTTCCTGTACCCTTCCCCATCCATTCATTTACTCTCAGCAGTGTATTTAAAGTTCAAGATGATAAAACACATGCGTGCCCTGCTACATGCACTGCGTACATATTATATTACTGCTTCAAGCAGTATGTTCAGTGTTGCCTATGGCTATTTGAACTATGATCCCTACATTCCACTCCTTCTAGAATATGTATGTATAATTCTTTCCTCATAGGAAGATATGCGTTTAAGGTGTGTGAAAATATAGACTCCTCATTCAATGATGTTCACTTTACAGCAGATTTAGATCCTAATTTCTTTTAAGCTTTGTTTTTTATTCTTCAGGTGGCTGGTCTTACGATTCATATATCAAATTATCGGACGGCCATGCTCAGCTACAATTCAAATTAAGTGGACTCAGTCTGCAAGTTCACAGAATGAATTGATTTGACAACATCCTATTAAATCAATTTAGGCTACTATAAAAATAGCTGTAAAAGAATTTTCAGCTTTTTATAGTTGCTAGAGTTCTATGACTAGTATCTCTTGAGAGAATTTCAGCTCCTGTAGATCAAGATATAATTCTGCATGGTATTCCAGGATGTTTCTGGCAATTTCAACTTTCAATTCAGAGGCTTTACATTTACTTTCAGCTAAAATCCAACTGAATTATAAAATATTCTATCTCTTAAGAAATATATATTCTGGCTGGGCGTGGTGGCTCACGCCTGTAATCCCAGCACTTGGGAGGCTGAGGCAGGAGGGTTGGTGCGAGTTCGAGACCAGCCTGGGCTACAAAAGTGAGCGCAGGACCAGCCTCATCTGCATAGCGAGACCCTGTCTCAAAAAGACAAAAAAAAAAAAGAAATATATATTCTCGCAGCCAGGAGTGGTGGCGCACGCCTGTAATCCCAGCACTTGGGAGGCTGAGGAAGGAGGATCAGTGCGAGTTCGAGACCAGCCTGGGCTACAAAAGTGAGCTCAAGGCCAGCCCGAACAGCATAGTGAGACCCTGTCTCAAAAAGACAAAAAAAAAAAAAGAAAAGAAATATATATTCTAGACAGTGGAGAAATATTGCTCTGGTCTTATGTTGGAAGGCACAAAATAAATATTCGTGAATTAGTTTGTTTATATTCCTTGTTCTACGTTTTTAATTAACTGAATGATTATTTTTTTAAAATTAATTTTAATGGGAAAGAAACAGCAGTGAGACAATTTCAAATCAAGTTAGTAAGTCAGTTACAATGATTAATACATTGCATATTGTCTTAGTAATAGTCATTCAGAGTACAAGGTGCAGACATGATATCTTGTCTAAACACTGTACAAATATTTATTCTAATTGAACTAACAGAAAGTAGCTGTATATCTATCCTATTTTGTATATACAGATACATATATATTTTTTTCACTACAAAATGATCTTTCATTTACATCCCCCTTTTTTGTTTCGTTTTATCTGAGATCCATTGTCATTCAAATATTGTAGGTGCATCAATTCAGCAAAATAACCCAATATAGTCCGATAGTCCATAATAGTAGTGGATTATCCGCAGAACTGCAATGTCAGAAGTTGTTGATGTGAGCCTTGTACAGCTCGACATATTAACATAGCTTTACTTTTTATATCTCACGCTATACTTTTCTGCTGGGTAGTTATTTCCTACAAAACCCTTAACTACAGATTTATCTGAGGTTGTACATTTCAAAAACACAGGTCAGAAACTCAAATGTTAAAAAGATCAAACAAATAATGCTTATGATGAATTTTTTTCTAACTCTGTCTCTTGTCACTGTTTCTTGTCTCTCTCAGATTAATCTTTGGTTTCATTTGAAGACAGGTAGGGGAAGTTGCTGCCCAACCCCCTTCTGGTGCCACCATAGAGAAAGGTGTCCGAGTTGTCCTATTTATATGAAAGTATACTATATTTCCAAATTTTCATGAGGAATATTTAAAGTATTATCCCAATGAGCAGAATTTTAGAATTTAATTGTGTGTGTGTGTGGGGGGGGGGTACACATTCTGCTATATCAGAATTGTCACCTGGCATGTAAAGTGACTCTGAGTTATGTCACTTTAATAAACTTGTATCCTCAGAAATTTAAAGATAGGCTGCTTATGCAAGATTTTGTCTCCTACCTTCTTCGCCTTCTTGTTGGTACCTTCCATAAAATTGAGAGGAAACTACAACCTCAAGAAATAAGTATACATCCACTACCTACTGGAAACTCACTTAAAAAACTGCAGAGATTGATCATTTTAGGAATAAAAGGAAAAAGGAACTGACAAATTAAGTGTTTCAAAGAGGGTGTCAGTTTCAAAATCTGAAAAGAAAATTTATATGGTAAAGTAATGAAAGAGAATTCGAAACAGCCTTGTGGTGCATGTCTGCAAGCTCAGGACTCTGAGGGGTTGAGACAAGAGGATCACAAATGAAATCCCCACTTAGGCAATTTAGTGACTTGAAAGATCCTCTTTCAGAGTAACATAAAAAGGGATAGGCTGTAGTTCACTTTGGTGGTCCTTGGTTTAATTCTTAGCACTACTAAAGGGTGGGTGGGGAGGATGGGGGGGAGAAAATAATTGGACGTGACGAAAGTGTCAGCGTCCTTGCTAACAGCTCCTGACTGTGGGTTGTGCTTGTATGATTTATACTGACTGCAAAAATGAAATTTGTCTTTGTCCCTTCTATTAGTTTGAATTTGGAAATTATACTGAACTCTTTCTCTGTACTTTCGAATTATTTTGCCAGAGGTTCAATTTCATAGGCACCCACAAACAAATAGATTGTTAATTTTCATTTCAATTTACTCAGAAGAATGGTTGACTTCAGAAATCAATTAGTGATCATAACAAAGTGTTCTGTTTTGGGATAACGTCCATCAAAAGCAAACATTTTAGTAGAATCAGACTGTGTACAGTGACTCACCAAGGAGACACCAATATCTTAGCTTCTTTAGAGATCTGGAAATTTAAGAAATATAAAAGCTAGATAGGTGAGTTCATTTTGTGCCTAATACATTTCTTAATTTGAATCTATAAACATGTGGTCATGTAAGTACACGGTATGAAGATTTTACTAAAATTAATGATCAGTGATTTTCTAAAATGAGTTGAAACTAGAATCTGAGCTCTACTCTTTAGAGATGAGTGAAAAATAAATTTTTGTCATCACTGAGATTTTCTTTATTATCTTTAGTTTGTAGAAAAGTTTTCAGACTTCGGGCCCGGCGGGATGGCTCGGTGGTCTAAAGCACCTGCTTGGGAAAGCTTGGGTGGCTTCAGGGACCGCGGTTCGATCCCCGGCTCCACATGCTGCACCAGCCCTGCTGTCGGGGCGGGCTGAGCCGGCCATAAAAATGCGTAGACAGGCAAAGGTTCTGAAACGGGAAAAAGATAAATACGGGAAAAAGATAAATAAATAAAATAAAAAAATTTTAAAAAAGTTTTCGGACTTGGACAGCAGACAAAATGCCAGTCTTTTCAAGTAAGTAGCTCTTATGAAATACCAAGTTATGTTTCCTTTGCCTTCATCTGCAACTTCGCTTTGAGTCAGGAGGCCATAGGGTAGACAGCAAGTGTGGATAAGGAAATGTATACTAAAAATATTGAAAATAACAATGAAAATATCTGCATTTTCTGATTGGGTTTAATATGCCTTTAGAAAGATATGATATCTGACTTCGTTTATTGAAGTTTTTTTTAATGGAGCATCTGGAGGCAAGGCTCATTTATGCACTAATCAATAATTTATATGCAATCATTTTATCACAAGTTCCTCCTAAATCTCCGTTGGAGATTTGCATTAATGTATATCTCTGTTTAGGTATTAGAGACAGGAGAGAGAGAGAGAGAGAGAGAGAGAGGAAAACAGAAATAAGAATGAAATATAAAGGAAAGGGAAGGAAAAAGAAAACAAGCTCATGGAACAATACAATTAGACCTTTGTAGGAATGAAATTTTTGCAACGTAAAAAGTATTTGAGCAAGTAACTGAGAATGTGTAGGACTACATCCTATGGGTATCAAGTACATAGAGCACTTGCCAGAGGTATCAACGGGACTGTGTTTGGCACAGTCAAGGAATACCAAGTGAGCAAGTAAAGCTTTGGAAACAGTGACCTGAGATTTCCTAGGGCTGGGCCCAAGAGAGGTCCTGGGCCACATCAGGAAGGTCCACACTGGACAGACTGAAGAAGCATGGCACCTTTCATGTGGAGGAGGACAGGGACCCTGGGAGAGTTTAGACATAACTGACATCTCTCTTTTCTTTTCCACCACTCGTCTCTCCCCACTCATCAGTGCCTCTTTCTGTTGTTCTCCATTCATTGTAAACATATCTCTTTACTTCCTGATTGACTGATTCTAACTATAAGAGAAACCGTGCAATATATAAGCTTGTAGCCAGGCATGGTGGCGCACACCTGTAATCCCAGCACTCGGGAGGTTGAGGCAGGAGGATCGGTGCAAGTTTGAGACCAGCCTGGGCTACAAAAGTGAGCTCAAGGCCAGCCTCAACTGCATAGCGAGACCCTGTCTCAAAAAGACAAATATATATATATATATATATATATATATATATATATATATATATGCTTGTATACTGCACTTATTTAATATTATGGTCTTGGAATGCATCCATTTCCCTACATATGATGCAAGTTTGTTTTTCTTTATGGTAGAATAGTAATCTGCTGTAATGAGCACCAACCACATTTTCTGTATCCACTCAACTGTTGATGGGTATGTAATAAAGACTTAGTTATAAATCATACTGAAAGGGGACTAAGAGTTTGAAGGAACAGGAAGGAAGGGGGCACTATTGCGCATGTGCAAGTGCCCCACGATAATTATAACCTTTATGCACTGATAGAAAGCAGAAAAAAGAGCAATTTATTTTAGAAACTAAAAAGAAAATATTCGTTTTAAAATTGTTACTTTGCAAATTCTTCTGAAGAGAAGTTTCAGCAGGGGTCAGTATGGCAGAGGTTGTATAGGTAGCATTATGTACTAATCTACCCGAAGATGAAGGTGGCTTTGAAAAGATTTTGTAGCTGCGAGGGTGAATTTATGAAATGCAGAGGTCAGACTATTTGCTAAGTATGGAACAGGAGAGACTGGTGGAAACCAAGAACAATACAAACTGCAACTTTGGGAAAGTTGCAAAATTAAGGAATATTAAATTGAGAGACACATTAAACTTCCAAGTTGAAAGGACAAACTGGCAGAAGCCATACATGTCTGGATTTGAAGAAGTGATTTGGACTGGAAATACGAATTTGGCATACAGGAGCTTTCACATGTGTCTGTTAAACCAGTGAGTTGATATCCATATAGGGATCAGTCAATTGTACTTGGGTGATAAATAGCATGGCCATGTGCCAAGGTACAGCTCCTAATTTTCTATTTTGGAGGTTGACCAGAGTTTGTTTTAACAAAGTATAATAGAGAATCTATCTGAACTATGAGTGGGGAGAGAATCATTTACATCTTTGATTGTAGCCCTAGGACATGTTTTGAGAGACAAGGTTAATAGTAAAGTTGTGTTTTGGGAGCACCTTGCAAATACAATTTCTATTAAGATAGCCACCAATTTTTATTCTCACCTTGGCCAGGTGTAAGTTTTATTATTATCATTTTTTGGCTTATGAATTACTAAATTGATAAAGAAAATTATTACTGAAGCACTGGGCAATGAGGACCCTGCTCCTATCAACCTGACTCAGTGTAGTAAACATATGTCTTTGTCGGCTTGGGCTGGACAGCGAATGACCACAGACTGAGCGGCTGGGGGAAGACGCTCATTTCTCGCAGCTGTAGGGTTCAGATAGCCAACATCACAGCGTCTGTAGTTTTGGATGCTGGTGAGTGCGCCTTTCCTCATCTTTAAAAAAAAAAAATTTTTAAGGAGAACAAATTTAGAATTAAAGCAGAAGAAAATTACGTGATACAGATTTTCACTTAACAAAGTAGCACAAGTTTCACAGTATTTGTTGTAATGCAGAGTGGTATTTTCCAAACGGTGATTCATATTACCAGCTATATGCATGTAAGATTGGAAGAAGAACAAAAGAAATACATAAGAAATTAGTAAGAGAAATAGTGCAATTTAACAAAGGACATGAAACAAATTAAAGCATTAACTTCTAATTTCCATAGACCCGCAGACAAGCATGGTACAGTTATCCAAACCATCCCGCTTATGTACACAGATAAATCTCTTTCCCCCACCCCCTCTCCTGTCGTTCTCCTTAACTCAGTAACTCTTTTCTTTGAATAAGTTCATTCTCTTTTACCCGTGTCTACTGCACCCTTCAAATCCCTTTTATCCCTTCCAGTTCTCACACTAAGGAGACAGGGTAACGTTTGCAACACATGAGTCTGCTTTATTTCACTTAAGAGTATGTTTCCTAGTTGCATCCATTTACCAACAAAAGCCTCAAATTTATCCTGTTTTATAGCTGAATAATTATCTATTGTGGAAAAAATCGCATCTTCCTTAACCATTCTTCAGTTGATGGGCATCTTGGTTCTTTCCAGGATTTAGATATAACAAAGTGTGCTGCTATAAACATTGGTACAAGGGCCTTAGGCAGATGCCAGGGCTGGGGGTGAGATCCCCAGCCTGCTGTGTCAGTCAGCTCTGTGCCCAGGGCATGCAGAGATTGCAACTGAGACTGGACACATTAGCACAAGCATGTATTCCTAGCTCTTGGGAGGCTGAAAAGCAAGAAGGATCACTACGAGTCCCAGCTGTGTAGTGAGATGCTGCAGACCCTGTATTAAAGCTATAATAAGTACATAAATAAATAAGCATACATATCACTGTGGTAATGAGATTTTCAGTTCTTCTGGAAAAAATATCCAGGAAGAGGAACAGCTGGGTTGAATGTAATCTCCAATGCTAGCAATTGAAGAAATCTCCACACTGATTTCCACAGGGGTTGTACCAGCCTGCACTCCTACCTGGTTGTTTTGCCCCTGACTGTGTCCTCACAAGCCATTTCCTTGGAGTGTCCATTGGGCAGAACAGTATCTCCCTCCTATAATTGCTTTCAAAGGCTCTACCTCCAAAGGCTGCCACACGGAGGATGAAGGTTTCAATATGTGACTTATGGATGAACAAGAAGTTTCAGCGCATAACAGTATAGCCAAGGGGGAAAAGAAACATAGTATGCTGAAGAAGTAGAAGGTGAACCAATCCATCCACCAAAACAAGACAAAAGGGCATGGGGCGATAGCTCCGCAGTCTGAGCGCCTGCCTGGCAAGTGCGAGGACCCAGGTGCCGTCTCCAGTACTGCATCCACTGCCGGCGCCATGCCAAGCCAGCCACAAAGACCAGGCGTGGTGGAACACGCCCATAATCCCAGCACTGAAGAGGCTGAGACAGGAAGATCACTAAGAGTCTGTACTATGTAATGAGACCGTGTATCTAATGAATAAAAGATTTAAAAAGGACAAAAATACAAAGCTGGAAAAGTGACTTAAAATACCATTTTGCTGACCTCTGAATCAGAATTAAGAAGAGGAACTGTAACCTAAAGCCTAGAATGATGAGAAGGAAATTAAACACCACTAATTGGCAGAGGAGAATGGAGTTCCAGGTCACTAACTCAAATCAGCAAATTATCTGGAACTCTTTGTCCTGAAGTCACCTCGGATGCATTGCAGAAAGGCTGAGAAAAAGCCCAGCATTAGTCACAAACCAAGGATGTGGTTTATATAAACCTTTCCTCACACAGTCTGAAGAATGTCTCAAAATCACAGGACAAACTTAACATCTTGCTGGTTTATTTTTCCTTTTCTTTTTTGTTTATTTATGTCTTGCCATTAACTACCATTTTCCATTAAATGATATTGGTGGAAATTCTTTGAATTATGGAGCACAGTTCCTTTCCTCTAGAGCAATACACCACTTCTTCCAGGGACCAGAGTAAACCAGAGCTAACTCAGATTTAATGAATCCCTTCCTTTGAGTGGTTTTAGAGATTTGCAGGATAATTTGGATCATAAAGTTGATGAAGACTCACTTTCCTAACTTCTCAGGGGATTTCTTTCTGATTCTATTCCTTTTATTTAGTAACTTCATAGATATTCTTTCTTCTGTCTTTCATCTGTGATGCATTAATTTTATTTTTGCTTTCATTATTTTATTAACTTCATCGACATTACATTTCTAGTTTCACTTTGACATTCTTAATATATTCACCACATTGAATGAGCTTTCTTATTTCTCTTGTATCCCAAGGCCATAGAAATCAAAACCAAAAATTATATCATTTAATAATTGGCCTTAGGGTGATAAAATATGCCCTAGGCCTTAACCAGGTCCTGATCTTGGTTAAATCATTTGATCTGAGAATTCCTTGCTATCCTGATAGCTAATCAATACATTGCAAACATACTTTTAAAAATCAGTATCTTAAAATTGTGTTCAATCCAGGAGGAAAAATTAAATATTTAACCCTGTGTATTACTGAAACTGAGCCTTGAGTTTAGAAGGAGAAAATCTATTAGTATCTTCTGAACATTTCTCTAAGAAGCAAATAGTACAGTCCACTTTTCTCTGAGGAAAGAAATAATTATATCTTTCATCTTCATTGTTGTATTCTTTGGGTTTACTAACAACTCAATAAGACATGAAAGTATAAATAAGCATAAGAAATATGATGATTATAATAAGAAGAAATATCAACTTTGATAATTAATATATTCTCTTTCACTGTAATTGCTTTCTGAAAGTTTTTTAACGTGTGAAGTATTTGTGTGACCTGATTTTTCTAAAGAGAAAAAATACAAGTGAAGAACAGGCCAGTAATAGAGTAACAATAATTAATATATTATATATTGTCACCTTCATAGAGTTATTCAGAGTATAAGATATGGACATGAAATACTGTCCAGACAATATTAGCTCAAACCTTTCCTAAACTAACCCTATGTCATAACTCTTTTGCATATTTATCTTTCTTTTCCCTTTCTTCCTTTACTTTTCTCCATCCCAGTTTCTCTTTTCTTTTGAACAGCTTCTTCTTAATTCACAATATCTATTCCATGCTTTACTATTTGATATTTTAGAGTTCTTCTTACAGTTCAGTTTTGAGGAGTGAAATAAAATTATAGACACTGTTTAATATATGATGGGATAGATGCTACTTGGGCCAGTGAGCTAGCTCATTGGTCTAAAGTACCTGCTTAGGCTTGTGCACAAGGACCACAGTTTTATGTCTGGCACCACATGCCGCAGCGGCACAGCCTCCAGGGAGGGATGAGCTGGCCACACACACCCAAAATAAGTAAGTAAGTAAATAAATAATAAAAATGGTTCTAAGTTTTAATTTATTAAATGGGTAACAGTCACTGCAGTATTTGGAAGACAATTGTTTATTTAATGCTTAAAGGCATATTAATTTTAAGGAGCTTCAAAAAGTTAATTTATGGGGCATTGAAAATTTGACTATTGCTTGAAAACTTTTGAATATTAGAAAGGTCAACAGCACTCACTAAGTCAAGACTTTAGAATATCCTCAGGTGGTTAGTCCTACCAACTTGTTAAATGTTTCTGTGTGTGTGTGTGTGTGTGTGTGTGTGTGTGTGTGCCCATATGTTTTTGCTATTGCTGGTAGAAACTGAATGAGAAATTAGGATAGGAGATATAAATCTATAAAATTTTCATTTTTCATCATATTTGCTTCGGTTTTAAATGGAAAAGTGAAATGAGTAGACAATTTACAGAAAAGGAAGTCCAAATGGCCAATTAATATATGAAGAAATGTTTAATATTGCTGGCACTTAAAGGAAAGAAAATGAAAACTATACTAGACACCATCTTATCACAGCAAAAATGGCCGCCATCAGGAAATAAAATAATAACAAATTCTCGTGAGGATGGGGGGGAAATGGAAACCTTCTAAATTGTTGGTGGGGAATAAACTAGTACATCCATGATGGAAATCAGTGTGGAAATTCCTCAAAAAAACTAAAGCTAGAGATCCTGGTGAGATAACTCAGCAGACTAAGTGCCTACTTAGGCAAGTGCAGGGATCGAGGTTTGACGCCCGGCACCACGTGCTGCGCCAGCCCCACTTATGGGTGTGCTGAGCTGGGCACTGAGTGTGGGTGTGGTGGTTCCAGCACTGGGGAGACTGAAAACAGGAGAGTGACTAGGAGTCCGAGCTGCATAGAAAGACTATACAAAATACATTTAAAAACTAAAGCTAGATATTCCATTTGAACAAGCTATTTATTCATCTTCTAGTTTTCTTCTTGAAAGTGCTAAAGGTATCATACTACAGTGATATATGGATATCCGTGGTTAGGACAGCATAATTCATAGTTGCTAAATCTTGGTAGCAATCTATATGTCCATCACCTGATAACTGCATAAAGAAAATGTGGCATTTACACACAATAGAGTTTTACTGTGCCATAAAGAAGAATAAGTAAGAGTCATTTGTAAGCAGATTCATGGCCCTTGGGACCATAATGTTAAGTAAAATAAATCACACCCAAAGAATTAAGTATCACATGAGTTCTTTAATAAGAAACTATAATTACAAATAAATATCAAGGTAAAAACTAACAGAAAGTAGGGCTGCCAATGTTTGGGGGCTGAGGAAATAGCTCTGAGGCACAAGTTCCTGCTGGGCAAGTGCAAGGTCATGAGTTTGAACCCTGGTCCCACAAAAAAAATAAAATAAAAAAGAAAGTAGGAACATTGATCTTTCTCAAGTGGGAAGGAGATCAAGATGGCATGAGAGAAGAGTTTGGAGAGGGAAATTGGACTGAATATGAGATTAAAATGTGTTTTTACATGTACCACCTTCACACAAGGAAAGTAAACTTTCTGTACTGCTGGCATTTACTAAGAAAGACCATTCAATTTTATTTCAGAAAAATGAAATAGTTTTACCTGGCTCTTATTGTTTTTCTTACTATCAGTTATTTCAGAATGCTTGGGGATTGAGATGAGTTTTCAATAAATACAGCTCCTTCTTGAAACTGTAGTCTGGTTTCTGCCAGGTTTCCTACATCTCCTGTGGAAGCCTTTTTGTACCTGAGAGGAATCCCCCCTCTTCTGTCAGCCTGATAAGAGCTTCCCCAGAGGAGTTCGGAATCACACAATTTTACTATTTTAATATTAATTTAGAAAATTAATGCAATAAATGTTAAAATACTGCTATTTTAATAAATATTAAGTAGTTAAAATGATCCTTCATGATGTAGGTACATTATTTTACCAGACGTCATTTGAATAACATCTGGGACTTGTGTGGCAGTTCATGCGTGTAAAAAAAAAAAAAAAAAAAAAAAAAACAAATTAAAAATAAGACAAACACACTCAAGTTGATCTGCGAATGCAATGCTGCAGAGGAATTGAAATCTTTCATTAACATCACAGTGAGGCCCTGCTCACTTACAATTTACTCCTTCCATGATATTGTAATGTTTGGCAAAGATTATTTCTGGGCAGTTATGATTAATATAGCTCTCATTGTTCTAAAATATCTGTCATTGCTTCCCCTTGCCAGTTCAGCTGTATTGTTAGTTGAATACAAACACTAAAAAATGGGGAGATGGCCCCGGCGGTATAGCTCAATGGATTAAGCCCTTGCTTAGGGAAGCGGGGGGTTGGGGGGGGGGGGGGGGAGCAGGGTTTGGTTCCTGGCCCTGCCTGCTGCGCCAGCCTGGCTCTCGAGAGGCGATGGAGTCTGGGCATGGTGGCGCGTGTCTGTAATCCCAGCACTTAGGAGGTATAAGCAGGAGGATCACTAAAAGTCAGTAGTGAGACCTTGTACAAAAATAATAATAATAATAATAATAATAATAATAATAATAATAACAATAAATAAATAAAACAGTGAGATGGTCCAGACATTTTTGTAGACTATTACAAGCAAATATCAACTTTCTCTATGTTGAGGCTTCAGTTTACTTAATTTATTACTTTATCCTCCCAAGAACAGTATGAAACAAATACTTATTCCTCTTCAAATGAAAGAATCTCAGTCTTGCCAAGTAGCTCAGCAGATTAAAGTGCCTGCAAGCAGGCCTAGGGCCCAGGGCTCAATCCTCCGCCCTGCTATGCCACCCCCCCATACCCCCCCCCAGGAATGCTGAGAGAGCAAGTAAGACTGGGCATAGTGGTGCTTGCCTGTAATCCCAACTCTTGGGAGCCTGTAAACAGATGGATCGCTATGAGTCTGATCTAGTAGTGAAACCTTGAACATGCTGTAGATACCCTCCCCTTCCCGGATGAAAAAAAAAAAAAAAAAGAATCTCAAAATAGCAGCTCAGTCGTAGATGGTTTCCAAATTAGAAGCCAGGATACAACTTAAGTCTGTATGATGTTAAACTCAATTATTCAATGACACTTGTGAAGCCATAACAAGGAAGCCTCTTCTCAACACCTATGGCTGCAGGAAACAAAGCTAGAGAGGCCTTCTGTGGTAAAGCCAGCCAGAGTCCCGAATTGGGTAGAAACCTGTAACTAGACAAAAGGTGGGGATCTGTGGATGCAAAATGACTTAAGAGGAGGCGCCAAGGGCAAGGGGAATTTTGGCTAAGTAGACCCAATAGGATTCTTACTGAAAACCTGCCAAGCTTAAAAGTAATCATCCAAACAAGGGACAGGAACCTGATCAGTTTTTGAGGGTAATCAGAAATTGAGGGTAAGGAGTTCTTGTCAAAATGACTTATCAAGATTCCTGGATAAAATTCAATCATGCAGCAAAGTATATAAATAGGCCTAGGGGAAAGATCCACAGTTACATGGAAGTTTGGCCAAACAGATTACTTATGAAAGGACCCAATTATTTTCCTTTCCACTGGATGGTGGTGCTTCTTTTAAACATTTAATCTGAGCACACATGCCTTAATTATCATTGATGGGGGTTGGGTTATCTCAATCTTTTATTCTCCTTTTATAAGATGAATTTATTAAGAGAAAGAAAGCTTCTTTCTAAGAGGAACAGTAGGGGCTCTGAAGAGTAAATATCCAACCAGTCCTACTTCTCAGGGGTGTTTGTGGAGCCAAGCCACAGGCAAAGCCAATTAATTCTAGAAATGCAAAAGAACTTACTGTTTCCAAAATGTTGAGATTTTTCTAAACCAAAATATTTGTCTTCTATTTGATCTAGAAGAAGTTAATGGTAAGCATAGATAAAACAATAGTGGGAGAAAGAGGGATCACAATTTTAAAAAAAGTGGCCTTTTCCATATTCCAGGAAGCTTTTTATTCTTATGATTCTGATGACCTTGTGAGCAAACAGTACAGAGTCAAAGGTCACAGTGGACCTTTCCTGTAAGAAACAGAAAATAGCATCTCAGAAAAAGTAGTGCTTTTCCCAATTATTTTTGTAAAAATCTCCCGGAAATTTTAAAAGCCCTAGCAATTATTCCCATGAATTATCCAGAGAAATTAAGCCAAACTGTCATGTATTAGCATAAAATATCTTTTAATTACTTCACTTTAACTTGAAATTAATATGACTTTTATATCCTTGTCTATAGTAAATGTCTTTTTTTAGTCTCCTTGCTGAATCAAACTCCCTGCTTGTCCTCAAATGTGATATTGTACCAAGCCTATACCCTTGGTTTCTATTATCTATAAACTTTCCCACAACTTTCTAGCCAAATTCATTGTACACTATTTATGTATCCATAAATTATCTTACAACAATGGCTAATATTTATAGCAATAACAATATCTAAAATATCTACCTTCATTTTAACATTCACATATCAAACACACTTCTTGACAACTTCATTAAACCCAGCAGAGGTAACAAAGGATATATGTCTAGCGAAGAGATCTGGATGATTGCCTTAATTTTCCTTACCTTCCTGAAATGATTCTCGTGTCTGAAAGCTACATTATCAGGAGTCTTCACCCAATACTCAATATTCTCTGATTTCTTTGTCTTGTTTGTTTTTCCTTGACATATTGTTAAGAAGTCTATAGATTTTAAAATATTAGCATGAAGCCCAGTTTGATGGCACATGCCTGTAATCCCAGCACTTGGGAGGCTGAGGCAGGAGGGTCAGTGAGAGTTGGAGACCAGCCTGGGCTACAAAAGCGAGCTCAGGACAGCCTGAACAGCATAACAAGACTTTGTCTCAAAAAAAAAAAAAAACAAAAAAAAAACAAAAAACAAAAAAAAACTGACTAACTAACTAGCTAATTAACTCACTAAATAAATAATAAAATATTAGCAGGAGTAGCTCATATATTTGTTTCTATGTTTCAGATTGTGTCCCATGTGTTTAAGATGGAGTATTCACGAATGTTCCAAAAAATATCTAGAGATTTTTATTCTCTCTGTACTGAGAATAAAGAACAGATTAAATTATTTTTCCATGTTGAAAATTAGTATAAAGTGAGGAGGGAGACCTACCAGTGTGTTTGTTTTGTTTTGTTTTTGGCAGGACCAGGGTTCGAACTCATGACCTTGTACTTGCCAGGCAGGCACTTGTACCACAGAGCTATCTCCCAGGTCCCAGTCCTACCAGTCTGATCCAGATTTCTTACTATTACCTACAACAATGTGTAGTCTTATATAACCCCTAGTTTAATAAAACAACATCTGTTTTATTTATTTGAGGTGTCAACAATTACTTGAGTTGGTATAGTAGTCTATAATTAGACCTTCTGGTTTTTCATTCCTTTCCCCTCTAACTGCCTATTCTGTACTGAGGAAGAATATTCTTAGCATACTTTTTATAACTCTTGCTTAGGCTTGCCTCTAGTTGTCCCTGCAAAACCTCATGCAGTCATGGGGCTGCTTCATGATCAGTGCATGGATTATAGGTGTGAGCACTGCACCTTGGCCCCACTGCAGTGTAAGAAGCGGAGAGAGGCAAACTGGGTCCCTGAGCTGCTGCCCCTCCCTCCCTTTGTTCTTGGTTTTCCAACAGCAATGAAATGCTTTCTCCCTTGGAGCCAGCTAAGTATGGATTGAAACCTCTGCTAACTGTGAGCTAAATATCCCTTCCCTTCCTTCATTTGGGGTGTTGGGTATTTATCCCAGCAAAGAAAGAAGAGACTCTTTTTCTAATGTCAGATGATAAGCTTCCAGTTTCACTTGGAATGATGTTCTGTCTTCCTGGAATACAGAAGCAAAACATCATATATGGCTTATTTTCTATAGAAGACTTCAGTTTTATCTTAGGCAAATATTCCCCAACCCAGCTAGGCCCCATCTACCACACCTACTTTCTTTTGCCATCTTTTCCTTGATTAGCACCAGAAATTTCTCAGTTTTAAGCTTTGCATTTGTTATTTTCTCCCTCTGTTTTCCCTGATTTGTGTTTCTCTACCATACCTGAAGCTCAATTTGAATATTTCTTCTTCAGAATTGTTTTCAGGCCACCTTATTTAGAGGAAAACTACTCACTTGAGCACCCAACAATTTTTCCTCTGAGTTATTGGCATAATTTTCCCTATGCCTCTGAATTTTTATAAACAATAAAATAACCTGTGTTTAGTACTTGTATATATTAAACCCATCCTCTCATAAAGACTATGCAAAGGTTCAAAAGATGAAGAGTGGTAGTGACAGAGAGATACATCTTTCTACTTTTGTTTGAAAATTTTTGACATTTCTTACTGAATCTCTGTGTCCAAATATGTCTGGTTTTTATTATAAAAGTGTATCACTGAGTTATGCTGAAACATAAAAAAAAAAAATCTAATATACTTGTGGTAAGAGTTTTCATAGACTATTGCATAAAATTATAGGTTATCATTCTTCCAAATATGAACCATTTCTAATGTCTGATCAATTAGTATTCTCCCTTTAAAATATTTTTCAAAAAACGTAAACTAAAATCAGACAAGAAAAAATTAGTTTATTGAAAGTAATCATTGATGTGTAATTATTTGTCCAAGTTTGTTTTTCAGACATATATCTGAGCAGATTTGATGACAGTATATCACCTAAAAACCATTTTTAAATTTTTATTCTTATTTTGAACTTCTGTATCATTCGTACTGTCGTTGTTGCTCTGTCTGACTTTATTGCTGCTATTCATTGTTACTCTTTCAAAAAAGTTTTTTTAAAAAGGAGAAATAAATGCAAATCTGTAAAAGAAAAATCCAGAACTTGTTACTGGATTTCACTAGAAACAGACACTGAGGTTGAATACAATGCTCTAAATTTAGAAATGTGCAAAAAGGAGTCCACATAAAACAAATAAACACACGAGTGTATCTGACATAAGCAAGTATCGACCAGTTGAAGCGACACCTGCTTCTGTGGCAATCAGAGTAATGGCTACTTAAAACAGATTCGCTCGCTGCGTGAAGTCAAGAGTAAACAAATGGTTAAGGTTCTCATGTTCTAAGTCACACATTCAAACTTATGTTATTTTTCAAAGTGACAACTTCACAGTACACAACTTTAGGCGTGTACCAATCTGCCAAGAATAACTTTGCCTTTCATTGTTAAATTATGATAATTTACCCCGTAGGCTTCAAAATAATCACACCACAATAAAATTCTTTCTTTGTGTATGTTTGATGTAATGACACCCCAGAAGCATTATTAATTTCAGACAATAAATTAGTGATTACTTTCCATATTATTGGTGATTATCCTTTCACTCTATCATTATTATAATATTCTTATATTAGTTAACATACGGTATTGTATCTGTCCATAATTTTATTGATACAAAAATTTCTTCAGAAAATATGATTTCTAGAATAGACTTCTCTGAAAACTGTTTTGCTATATTCTAACTAAAATGAATGAAAAAAAACACAAGAAATAAAAAAACTCATTTTAGTGATTCAATAAAGATGAGTTACCAAAATGAGAAAGGCAGTTAAAAACAAGAGGGTATTTGCAGTTCACCATGATGTTCCTGAGCTATAGCAGGCTGTGTAATTCAAATTTCAAATTTTGTAATATTTTATGAAAGATAACGTATAATATGATTTGATTAAGTACAGGATTCTGGCTTCTATTCCAGATTTTAAGAGCTGCGCAAAATCATAAAGGAGCTTTAGAAAACATGTCACACAGTGAGTCCTTTGTGTTGTACAAAAGTTAATCTTTGGCAAGATAAAGAAAGAAAACACAAAATGCTAAGATTACAATTCTAAAAACATAGGTCTGTGAGTTCTAATAGTTATATTTTCTTTCTTTTATTGTTATTGTTTTTGCTTCCCTGAAAGACCCAGCAAGACTTCACAGAATGCCATTCAGCTCAGCGTTAGCAGAGCACCTGCTGACAAGTTTAACACGTTAATCCCTAGATTTTGGGCACCATGAATAATTATCAGCAGTATAGAGAACTTCTTTTCTTCAGTTTTTTTTTTTCTTTTTTATCCAGGTTGTATGTAAGTGTGTTCACATGTTTGAACATCATTTACTTTAAAAATAAAGGTTAACAAAGTTATGAAAATTTCTTTTGTTTTTTTATAAAATGAATCCCCCTGTCTTTTTTTTTTTTTTTTTTTTTGACTTTAGGTTTAACAATAATTTGTTGAGCAGGGCCAGGCAGAATGGCTCAGTGGTCTAAAGCGCCTGCTTGGGAAAGCTTGGGTGGCTTCAGGGACCGCGGTTCGATCCCGGGCACCACATGCTGCGCCAGCCCTGCCCTCAGGGCGGGCTGAGCCGGCCATAAAAATGAGTGAATAAACAAGCAAAGGTTGTGAAACAATAAATAAATAAATAAATCTTTAAAAAAAAAATTGTTGAGCAAATGGAAGTACAGAAACTTCTGAACAGCTGCATTCCTTAAGATATGCTATCATGTATTAAAGAATGTCCTTTCTCTATCCTTAGGTAGTTGACAAGCCAGCGAGCATGGATGGTTAGCACGTGGAGGACAACATACTGTGAACTCTTGATTCTGCTTGGTTACTCAGAAGAAAAAATTCATAGTAATTAGCACAGTATCTCTTTTTGCTCTGAGATACAAGCAACTCGAATATAAGATTCTATACCTCAATGTATTTGAAATAAATCTATAGTTGAATTTAAAACTAAAAGTTGGGGTAGGTGACACACAGCTCAGTGGGCTAAGTCCCTGCTTAGCCAAGCTTCGATCCCTGGCACCACGTGCTGTGCTGGCCTCACCCTGGGCACACTGAGCAGGCATCCCAGTCTAGGGATAGCGGCACACATCTGTAATAGCAGTGCTGGGGAGGCTGAAAGCAAGAGAATCACTACGAGTCTGAGCTGTGTAGTGAGACCTTGCATAAAATGCAAACAACAACAGCAACAAAAACCCTAAAAAGCAAATGTTACCTATATACTATATTACTATGACACTAATTCTCTAAAATCAAAGAGAATATACAATAACAGGAAAAGAAAGAAAAGAAAGTAATAAAGGCAGATAAAGCAAGACGAAATTCTATCAGTTGTCACTTAGTCCCTTTTGAAGGAAAAGCAATAACGGAATCAGTAGTTAATTAAATTTCTAAATTCTATAAAGTATTTAGCTTAGCATTTCATTGTCTATTGTTTCAGTTCCCATGGTAACTCATTTTAGGCTATTATTTATCATTATGAAGGGCAACAATTGAGAAAGAGAAGTCAAGTAACTTTCTATTGTGAGATTTATGTTCTTTAAGAAAATTCTAAGTAGAATTGAGCATACATAAGTTAGTATTATTACTTAACCTTCAACTTAACTCTTATTAAATTTCCTGGTGGAAGTATTATTTCTATGAGAAACATGACTCTTAAGTCTAGAAAGTCCTGAGGTGTAGGAGAGAAAGGAAAGCTCACAAGGCAAGGCTCTAACTATCTAGGCACTGATGTTTTCAGAAGTTTACCAATTCACTTATTTCACCTACCATCCATGCAGTGCAGCATAACAGTCACTGATACAGCATGTGCTTGCTTCGAGGAGGGTCTTCACATTCACTGTTTATATAGAGAGCCCAACCATACCATCAAGAAGGCACCACATGTACATTTACCTTTGTAATAGTATCCTATGTAATAGGATCACATGAAACCATGGTAGCATGCACACTGCTTTATCAAATTGAGTCAATGCCCTATAATTTTTTTAGGATGTCAAATGTATCAGAAACTTTCAAATCCCTGTAGAGTGGTCCTCAAGGAGGTTGTTCAACCATGAAAGAAAAACTCGTAATAAGATATGTCAGTTCTCATAAAAATAGATCAGTCTTCCAGATCCATGGACTTTTAAGAAGGAAACCTATTGGCAAGGGAACAATTTGTCTCTCTGAGGGATGGGACTGCATCTGGAAGTTACATTGAGACATTGTTGCTGGAAGCGCAAACAATCATCAGTTACAGCATCTTTATACTAGATTGACAAGTGGGGATTCTTGATGTTGAGTAGATCTCTGTCCCATGACTATTCTGTTCATTCATTATACCAGAAGTGGAAAGGGAATGACAGTGGACAGCTGATACCAGCTAGACAAAGTATTACCTACGTGGCTGTTTAAGTACTTCTTCCATGGAGAATATTTACCAATAGGCATTAACATTCAATGCAAAGCTTCCCTCCCCTTTTTGAGACAGGGTCTCACTGTGCGTTGTAGGGACAGACAGACAGACAGACAGGCAGGCAGATAGATAGATAATACATAAATGATAGATGGATGGTAGATATGTGATGATAGATAGAGAGATAGATAGATAAAGAGATAGACAGTAAGACAGATACGAAGTTTCATTACATAGGCTTTGAACTGTCACCTTTAAATTGAGGGGTTGAAGAATGAATAATGGCTATCTGCATGTTAAAGGAGAAGTAGATCTATTTGAAGGAGGAAAGCCTGAAGTTAATGGCAGTGTCCAGTGTGAGTCCATGTGAGACAGCTGAAGGGTCTTCCCTGGAAACTGAAGGTTGCCAAAGACACTGGTAAACACCAGAACTTCTCTAGACAAGAAGAAATATTTCCTTATGTTTTTTTTTTTCCTTTTCATCATGTTCACGCTATAGGCTTTTGATTCACACCACTCATATCCAGAGTGGGCGTCCCCTCTTCAGTGTGCAGCCTACTTGTCAATCCTCCTTAGGCGGCCCCTAGAGCTTCTCTCATCTTAATTGTTTTTGCAGGGGGACAGGGGATTGAACTCAGGCCCTTACACTTGCCAGGCAAGTGCTTACTCTGCTGAGCTATTTCCCTAGCCTGCTTCTCTAATCATAGAGGCAGTCTTCATTCAAGTTAGGTTAATGTATCACAATTAACCATCACATCTATTGACGTTTATAATACCACAGTTCACAATAGCTAAGCTGTGGAAGGAGCTTAAATGCACATTGTGGATGAATGCATAAAGAAAATGAGATGTATACATACACATGTCTACATATGTATAGTGGTGCACTACTCAGCCATAAATAGAAGGAAATTAGGTCATTTGCAAGACAATGAGTGGAACCAGAAATCATCATGCCAAGTGAATAAACCAGACTCAGGAAATGAAATATTGCATTTTTTTCTTATATGAGGAAACTAAATATATATATATATATATATATATATATATATATATATATATATATATATATATAAAAATAAAAAATATTTTTTTTTTTTTATATGTGAAAAAAAAATATATATATATATATATATATATATATATATATATATATATATATATATATATGTGGAAATGAAATATTGCATTTTTTTCTTATATGAGGAAACTAAATATATATATATATATATATATATATATATGTATAAATGAATGCATAAATAAATACAATGAAATGAAAAGTAAGCTAAAGTAACAGGGAAGAGAAAGGAAATCAGAAGGTAAACTTCTGGAGACAAGAAAGAGGACACGTAGCAGTGGGGAGGAAATGGAAAGAGTAAACGGAATTGAAAGTAAGACCTACTGCCTATAGCAACTTCTGAGAATAAACCCAATCAACGTGTAGTGTTTACATGTGCTGACAGAGCATAATAAAGAGAAGCTTAATCAGAAAGGGAAAGACTTTATGAAAGTAGATGCATGCATGGGCATAGATTTGTGAGTGTTTATGTGTTTTCTTTTTTGGTCTAACTCTAAATGCTATGTTTTATATCACAATAATATTTTATCTGCCATTCTTTATGCGATATTTTAAAATGTCAAAAGAACGTTCCAGCTGCATATAGAATATAATATTTGGACTCAATTTTTACTCCTCTTTTCTTGAATACTAATTTTAAAGCTTTAAAATACACACACACACACACACACACACATATATATATATATATATATATATATATATATATATTTGAAAATGTATCAGTTATATAATTACATTCTTAGCAAGAAATTTAGAGCACTAATTTATGAGAATAAATTCCATTTATCAGAGCAAAAATGGATTACAGGTAGCCCCGGAGCTGTGGAGCAGCTTTAATTTTGGCTAAAATTTCTGAGTCCACTGCATTCTGATCCAACTTGCACTGCTATTAATTCCGGTATCTCTCTTGCTTGGTGTCCAAGATCTCACCTTCCTATTGTCTGGGTTTCTGCAGCTTCTTCTTGAAGTAAGCATCAGTGAGGTATTTGGGAATTTTCACTTTGCCGGTATCAACTTTGGTAGAGGTGGCAATGACAAATTTCTGGTGTGTCTTGTGTAGGGGGCATGATTAAGGCCAAGAGGCCCAGTCACAAGTAGCAAGCCGCTGGCCAGCTGCTTCAGGAAGACCACTCTCTTGCCTCCCAGGGCCAGATGCCCATTGAAGATGGCCAAGATGGTGCTGGGAGTGAGGCTGTCTCGAAGTTTCCTCACATGCTGACTGGAGGGTTTCTTGCTGTGGCTCAAAAGTTTTTGCGGCCCATCTTCAGCAGGGTAGTGTCTAGGGTAGTGTCTAGGGTCGTGTCTAGGCATTTTTGAAAGCCCGATCACCCAGATACTTCCATTCTTATCCCCAATGACTGACTTTGTGATTATAACAAGAAATTTCCAGCCGGGCGTGGTGGATCACGCCTGTAATCCCAGCACTTGGGAGGCTGAGGCAGGAGGATCGGTGTGAGTTCGAGACCAGCCTGGGCTAAAAATGTGAGCTCAAGGCCAGCCTCAACTGCATAGCGAGACCCTGTTTCAAAAAGACAAAAAAAAAAAATTTCCCCTTCTTTTTTCTTCTTAACCTTTGATTTAGCTGCTGTGTACTTTCTGTTGTACAAAGCGTTTCTGGGATACATAGCAGATCAGGAGTATCTACTAATTCCTCTAACCAGGACAGGATTTTGCTTGCAGTGGGGCTGCCCCTTCTTGGACAGTTTTGCCATCACATTACCATTTTTACCAGTGCCACTGGCAAAAGGCTTCTTGGCTTTGGGTTTCTCTTCAATGTCTGGCTCATCAGTTTTTCACCCACTATCTTTCAAGATGGGAAAGAATATAGATAGATATAGATAGATATAGATACAGATATAGATACAGATACAGATATGGATATAGATGATATACATAGATATAGATAGATATAGATATTTCTGTGTTTTAGGGAAGGGTCTATAGGGTGTTCAGGGTCTCACCACTAGATCAGACTTGTAGTGATTCTCCTGCTTACACCTTCCCAAGAGCTAGGATTACAGGTGCGTGCCACCATGCCAAGTCTCAAATGCCTGTCTCAGCGCACTCCGGAAGTGAGGGGAGCATGGCAGGCCCAGGGATTGAAAACCCAGCACCTGTGCCTGCTTGCAGGTGCTTTCATCTGCTGAGCTATTATATTCTTTTCTAATAAATTTATCTTTGTTTTCTTTTCTGATATATTTTGAAAGGTGATTATAAAATTTCATCTTTATCAACTAATGCAAATAATTCTGTGAATTATGTTTAAACAAGTTCCAAGGAGATCATAGCTGCCTGTATGGATATAAACAGAACAAATCAATCATGTAGTTGGTCTGCTTTTTTTTTAAGATCTGTCATTGTAGATCAATGAACAATTGACTAGACAGCCACATGGTCACTTTGTTTTGATTATTGGATTAACTGAAATAACAGGAATCACCCAGAATCCTCTTATTCACACTCTGAGCATGTACTGTGGAGAGTCAGGGGAGTAGGATATTGCCCCACCTGAAAAGTAGGTCAATATCTCCCTTTTAATACGTGGCTCAAGATAGTAAATTACTCCTAACCATTAGTGGCAATCAAGCCAAAGAATGAAAAGGAAAACAAAAAGCAAAAAACAAAAAACAAAACAAAACAAAATGTGCCAGGCATGGTGGCTCACGCCTGTAATCCCAGCACTCGGGAGGCTGAGGCAGGAGGATTGGTGCGAGTTCGAGACCAGCCTGGGCTACAAAAGTGAGCTCAGGACTAGCCTCAACTGCATAGCGAGACCCTGTCTCAAAAAGACAAAAAAAAAAAAAAATGAAACAAACATAAAAAAAAAAAGGAATTTTGCCCCTGCACATCTCTAAACTGAAAGGTCTGCTAAGGTTGAACCTTGTCTGAGCCACCTTAATGTCTCTGAGTTTTCAACCGTATCTAATTAGAAGTGTTTTTCTTAATAGAAATTTACTTTTTGTCTTTATCAACACATTAGTCCATGAAATCTTTATGATCATTATTTATGGACTCTGTAGATACAAAACTTGTAATGTTTATTATATTGTGAAGTTGATTTTACTAATTTAAAATTATTTTATTTCTTATGATAGTATAGTAAAATATTTTCTACTTACTATGATGAAATCAAGAATCATAAATGGTTTCTGTGAAGGGCTGGATGCTACATCATTTCAGTTTTGAGGGCCATATTTTTGTTGCTTTTATCTGATTCTGATATAGCAGGAAAACAAAAAATAGAGAATATATAAATGAATATATATGTGTGTGTCCCAGTAAAACTTTATTTACAAAAATGAGTCTCAGGCCACATCTGAACTGTGGGTCACAGTTCACTCGTGGGCCATATATACCTTATGAACTCTTATTTAATGCCAAAGAGTAGAGATAGATGATAACTAAATCATTCTAATAATTAAGGGTTGATTACTTTAAATTCAAGTTTTGATGTTTGAAAACACTCAATAGATGGATCATGTAGTCTAAGTAAGATGCAGACTGTTAGACATTGTGTGAGGAGACCAGCCTATCCCAATAAAAATAATCACAATAAAAGAGGCATTAAGTGGAATCTTTTGATCTTGTACCTTTACCTAGGAAAATCTGCAGTAAATTTAACTGAATAAAAGCGGAATCATAGACAGCATTCTAGCTGTGAAGATTTAAAAATATATGTATATAGTTCATATATGATCTTAGCTGTGATATCACTATGCATTTATTTGTGAATATGTATAAAATTAAATTGATAAAACACAATTTTCATCATTCTAAATTCTTCCTCTATTCACTGTTTCTATTGTGGACATGATTTTTCTGGCAATGTAACTCTGCTAAATAAAAATCATAATTTATTTTTGGTTGTAAAATATCATACATTTTAATAACCGAATAGATTTGGAAGGATTTTTTTTCTGCATCTTATTGGGTAATCTCTCAAATACAAGAATTCAGTAAATTTTTTGTACCTTCCTAAAGAAGGCTACAAACGCTTCAATTATTTCTCTTATTGAAAAGTGCAATATTTGCTTTTGAGATGGAACAGCTCTCAGGTTTACTCATTATTGTGTTTAATTTTATAGTTTGGCACATTAAATTCCAAGTTGATGTTTTATGCTGCATCACATACAACTTGCAGTTCAGCTGATGCCTTCAGTATATCATTTCTCTCATCTGCTAAGTGTATCTCAGAATGTTATATGACTTTCTCTATATCTCTGAAATCATTCCCATGGGGTATGTGAAGCATGAAATGTATCCATTTTTGACTAAATTACCTCTGGAATGTGAAATATGTGGTAGACAGCAAAATGTGAGACTAAAATTTGTGAAAAGTAACAGGACAGTTCATCTCATCCTTATGTTTATATAGTTTATTTATTTCATATATATATACATATATATATGTTATTATACTTTTCCACATCAAGATCACAGAACATCAGGTATGCACTTAACATAATTAATAGTAATAAGATCTCATTTAAACCATGTGTTTGTGCGTTATGCTTAGATGCCTTAGGACTTAATTCAAATTTCATAAACTAATCACATGTAGTATATACATGCAGTACACAATGTTTTTCATATCCAACAGTGTAAAGTAGCTCCATGAATATTCTCTAGAGATAGGAAGAGCCAAATACAAATCTTCTGGTAGCTGTATAAAGTAGATAATTTGAAGAGAACAAACCTAGGAGTATTTCTTGAAATTATCAGGCTTCCAGAATTGACATTATTGTTCATTGAAATTAAAATGTAATGTGACACAAACGCCTGCTGTGGTAAATAGCCAAAGCTCATCTGTTTGTCTATGACCCAGATGCTTACTTGGTGAATCACAATGGAAGTCTGAGATGATAGGCTTATGATTGAGGTGCTCAATAAGATAAGGTCAGAACCACAGCAGGCATCAAGATGAACTGTGTTTGTCATCTACATCATTTGTAACAAAGACCTTAGGCTACTGCAACCAAATTTTCGTTTTTCTAGAAAGGTACGTCACCAACTAACCATCTGAGTTGTAGACCAACAGATGAATTTCAGTTGTTTATCCTAGCAAGCTTTTATGTCACATTACATTTTAATTTAAATGAACAGCAGTGCCAATTCTAGAGTCCTGGTAATTTCAAGACTTTTGATCTTACATTCTGTTTTGGTTAAAAGATGAATATGGCACCAAAAGCTTAGTCCTAGATGGAAAGCTGAATGTTGGCAGGTGTTCACACTGTTGCTCTCGGTGGTGGAGTATGATGTGTGACTCTGCATATATATGTATGCAGAGCAAAGGAATGAGCTAGAGAAGACATTTATTTATTTGTTTCGTTTGTTTACTTGCTTTGCACTTAAAGCACCATTCTTTGTGGGGAACCCATGGGGCAATGTTACTAACTAATGACAATCACATCCACAGCTTCTTTATGCAAAGGAATATTTACTTTATCAGCCATGTGTTGGGAGGAAAGCTTTCTGCACCGTGGGTATCTAGGACAAGAGCTCCTTTTGTAATGAACTTGGTAAGGACCCATGAGAAGAGTATGCTTCTCAGGGAGTGGGTGCAACACGGTGGCTTGGGCTTCTCATGTGATGATAAAGATATTTTCCCCTTTTGTAAGCAAAAAGGCTTCCTTACTTCACTAAACATTGGATGTCTTGCTTCTTCCAGATCTTTCCCTCTCCAGGATTCACTGTAAACATCCACGTCTGCGGATGGCATAGTGCTCCAGCTGGTGGGCTGTTCCTCTTTCCCATGAGAGGGCTTCCACCTTACCGCAGCTTTTGGACTCTTATCTTTACACTTCATCCTCTACCAGCTGCCCTGCAGAGTATTCAAGAGCTGCGCTGGATGTGGCAGTCATGATATATGATTTCATGCAATTATTTTCCACGGGTGATTTTTTCAAAAGTAAGTTTCTCTCTCTGAGCAGCTATATTAAAGACAACAATGTGCTATATAATGACCACTATTGAATACCTATCCTAAATCTTTGAACAATTGCATATCATTTCTCATCTCTTATCTATTATTTTTCTGTTCTCTTTAAAATAAATTTTAAACTTTCTTTCTTTTTCATATTTGGATATGTCAGTTGGGGCCTATGCAGAAAATCCAGATATATTCCACCTCTCAAGGTCAGTAACAATATTTGGAAATGCTTCCTGTTCCTTAGTAAAGTGATAGACAGAAGTTCCAAAATTAGGAGAATATGGACATACTTTGCTTATGAGATGTTATCCAGCCCAGGATACTTTTCTGTGATTTGGGTAGGCACGTAATGTTTTGCCTTTCTCACTTCTTTTTAAACTATATTCTTTTTTTTTTTTTTTTTGTCTTTTTGAGACAGGGTCTCGTTATGCATTTCAGGCTGACCTTGAGCTCACTTTTGTAGCCCAGGCTGGTTTCGAACTTGCACCAATCCACCTGTCTCAGCCTCCCGAGTGCTGGGATTACAGGCATGAGCCACCATGCCCAGTTTAAACTATATTCTTATAATTAAATAAATTTAAATTAGATTTCAGGCTCTAACATCTGAAAGAAACCCACATAAAACTTAGAATTTTTTTTTAAGGATCCATCTTGATGGATTTAAAGAAAATGAAATAGTAGATATGTTACTAGAAATGGAAAGTCTATGAAAAGGAACAGTTAATGCTTTTTTTTTTTTTTTGCCTTCCTTTTACATTTATTTTCCTCTTCTTAATTTGTTACAACATTTTTCTTTCCTTTGCTAGTTTTTCATGCATATGTCTGGTAATCTAAACAACTAAGTGGAAGACAACGTTATAATGCAACAAATGCTGTGAAATTCATATTTTGTTTAGTGAAATTCTGTATAATTTCTAATCTTTAATGACTATTTTTTTTCTCTATTTAGGACAGCATCTAAGGGTTTGCAAGGTCTCACTATGTAGATCGGACTTGTCGCTGTTCTCCTACATTCAACCTCCTGAGTACTGGGATTACAGGCGTGCTCCACCAAGCCCAATCTCAATTGCTGTCCACTCACCTGAGGGGTGGGGCTGGCATAGAAATCAGGGGATCGAACCCCAGCCACTGCACTCTGCCTAAGCAGGTGCTTTATTGTCCTGAGTTATCAGGCTGGCCCTATTTTGTATTCTATAAAAAATAAAAGTATATAATTTTATCTAGTCTCCCATTTTGTTGGGTTGGTACAGTCATAAAGCTTATTGACAATCTATATGTTAGTACAAATTTAAGTATCTTAACCCTATGAATGCTATTTAGCCAATTGACTCCATTTCCTGCATTGTTCCCATAGATCTATTTTGAAAAATTTACAATAATTTATTGGCATTTATAATAAAAAGTAAATCACCATTCCAAAAACTGAACTTTAGCTTTCGTTCTCTAGGAGTTTAGATTAGATATACTTGATCAAAAGAAACAAAAAACAACAACAACAACAACAAAAAAAAAAAAACACTAAAAATTTTGGATACATTTTAATCTATACTTTAAAGACATCATTAACAAAAAAAAAAAAAAAAAATGTAAATTTCGGGCGTGGTGACGCACGCCTGTAATCCCAGCACTTGGGAGTCTGAGGCAGGAGGATTGGTGTGAGTTCGAGACCAGCCTGGGCTACAAAACTGAGCTCAAGGCCAGCCTCAACTGCATAGGGAGACCCTGTCTCAAAAAGACAGAAAAAATAAATAAATAAATAAATAAATAAATAAAAATAAAGACATCATTAAACTTGCAAAAAGAACATTTTCTTGAGGCTAAACGCTAAGTGAAAGTTAGACTTCAGAGAAAGAATTGTAACCGTGAAGCTGTATTCATCCCGTGGGCATTTTTCTTCTTTTTTTTTTTAATTAATTTTATTGGTATATTTTATTCACTCATTTTTATGGTCGGCTCAGCCTGCCCCGAGGGCAAGGCTGGCACAGCATGTGGTGCCGGGGATCGAACCGCAGTCCCTGAAGCCGCCCAAGCTTTCCCAAGCAGGCGCTTTAGACCACTGAGCCATCCCGCCGAGCCCCATCCGTGGACATTTTTCGATCCCAAGGAACTTTAACTTTTATTTCTGTGGCTCTTGGAGCTCATTAGTGATAGAAGACCCTGGCAGGAAATATCTTCAGAGAACTGGGATCACAATGGTTTAATCTCCCATTGTGGGAATGAAGCACCAGCACCCACCTCTACATTCTCATGCATTCTCTATTTTGAAGAGAAAACATGAAAAAAAGTGAAAGCTCACATGCCTTGCTCCTGATAGAAGGAAAAGAGAAAAGCTGTTCACATGTTGTCTTCTTCCAAGTGAATATGCAAAGGTGAGCTGAAAACATCAGCCTCAGGGGTCAGTTTCAAGAAGCCAATAGTCCCTGTATTCTTGAATTTAGGATGGAAAATAAATACAAGTGTGGAAGCCCAAACTGCTGGCGTTCTCTTTGTAATGACATCATCATCTTGCGACAGCCTCATCTCGCGAGAGCCTCTAGTTAGGTTTGTATTTTCCTGTACCCTGCCCATTTCCCATAAATCATGTGCCTCAAGTCCTCCCCTGGTTGCAAGGTAACCGCTGACCACAGGTTCCGTTTCCCCTGCTACCTTCACTTAAACTCCATTCCCTTCTTCAATAAATGAGACTTGATCAGAATCCTGTCTTGTCTCCATTTCTCGTGTCTCTTGCCCTGTCTTGGTATTAATCCCAGCTCCTTCCCCAGGTGAGAACCCATGTGCTGACCTGAGGGTCAGGTCATACAAGCTCATCATATGAAATAAACTACCTTTGAGAAAAGGCTCAGGCACTGCCTCATGTAAGCGTTCAATGGTTTTGATTTTAATAATTGAGAGAAAAAGTAGTTAAAAAACAATAGTAAGTGGGACTAAATAGGAAAACAAATATAACCAAATTCCCCTGAAGTACAGACCATAAAAACACAAATTAATGCAAAAATAAATAGGGGCCAGTGAGATGGTTCAACAGTCTAAAGCGCCTACATAGGAAAGCTTGGGCAATGACAGGGACCGGCACCACATGCTGTGCCAGTCCCATCCCTAGGGCAGGGTGAGCCAGCTTAAAATAACAAAAGAAAAAAGAAAAATAAATAAATAAAGCAAGAACTGAAATATATTATGTGTATACATGTAATAAATAGAGCAACAGTCCTTTTAAACATTAAAATGATTGAAACTGAATTACTGGTCAATAGATAATATCTAGGGAAGTCAATAAACCTCTCAAGCCCATTCATTTTTCTATGTAATTAAAATGCTTGCAATTGATATAAGTTTTGTGGAAATCTAATTCGTTATACAGAAAATTATTCTACCAGTCTCACTTTAATATAATCATAATTTGTTATACATTGTCTTAGTTACTTTTTACTCGTTGCTGGGACAAATACCTGACACTCAAAATGAAAGAAGTAAAGGTTTATTAACTCACAGTTACTGGAGGTTTCAGTCCATATTCGACTGGCCCAAGCCTGAGTGGAACAGGGCAGAGAGCATCCAGTTCACGGTGGTGGAACAGCAGCAATTGTGACAGAGGCAACCAATCAAAGAGGGGAGCAGGGAGCAACAGCGCTAGTCTGTCTCTCTTGTCTCTCCTTATATTACATTCAGGCTCTCCGCTTCAGCCTATCCGCCTTAGGCTACACCCATAATCCCAGAAGTGCTTAAAACACATAATCCCAGGGATCATGGATCAAGTTCCAAACTCTAGATCAGTACTAAAATACATAATCTCACTGACTCATAAGTCAAGTCTCAACCTATAGAAGTCCCCGCCCAGGAACTGCCTGAGGCTTTGGGGGGGACAAGTAGACATAAGCCATAACACACATCTATATGTTAGCTTTGTATGCATAATCATCTAGTCATGCTGCCACTCATCTCATAGTTATGCTCAGATGGCAGAACTGTCATTAAAGAACACACAGTGCAGAGAAATAAGGGGAAAGAAACACTACATGGCTGAAGAGAAGGGAGCCACGCTGGATCAACTTTGGGAATAACAAGTAATTGGAGGAAAAGGGGCCACAGGCATTCTGATACCCAAATCGATCGGAAATAAGAAACTTGCAGATCAAATAAAACATAGATGCAGGACTTTGTAATTAAAAAAAAAAAAAACTACATGAAAGGACTTAAGATTTAATAGTGTAGTGGGCTGCAAAGTCAACACTCAAAATCAATAGCCAGCCCATGCACAAATAACATATTCATTGAGAGAACAATTAAGGAAACCATATCATTCCTAATAGCATAGAAAAGAAGGAAATATTCAGGAATTAATCTAACAAGAAAGTAAAAGACCTTTACATTGAAAATGTCAAAGAGGATATCAGAAAATCCAAAATCATCTTTTGCTTTAGGGTAGGAAAAACTAACATGGCAAAATTGGTAGTACTCCAGAATAGTTATATAGATTTAAAGAAATCCCTGTCAAAATACCAATAGTATACCTCACAAATCTACAGAAAGCAATCATTTCAAAGCAGAAGAGATTTAGAATAGCAAAGATACTTCTGGGAAGCAAAGGCAAGGCAGGAGGCATCACAATTGTTGAACTGAAATTATACTGTGAAGCTACTGCAATAAAAACCAATGATATTGGCAAACAAATACAGAAACAAAATACAGACCCCCCCCCCAAGGATGAAAGTGTAGGTTAAATGATGTGGAAACAACTTCAAACACATTCAGCAATCTTACTTTTGACAAGGGGGCCTAGCACATTCACTGAAAGTAAAGATAGTCTTTTTGGTAAAGGTGCTAGAAAAAGTGACTTTCCACATGCTAAAGACTAAAGCTAGACCCATAACTCTCCAAATGTATTACATTAAAATTGAAATGTATGAAACATCTAAATATTAAAAGATAGAATAAGTAGAACTTTTAAAGATATAGGTGTAGGCAAGACCTTATGACTAAAACCCCAATCACACAGGAAATATTTTAAAGAATCAACTGGAATTTTATCTTATTTAAAGGCACTAGTTCAACAAGCAAAAGCACCAAGAAAATAAAGAGACAAGCCACAGAGTGAAAAGAAAAATTGCCAGCTCTTCTTCCAAATAAGGACTACCATTGGGAATATAGAAAAATGTCAAAACAGAATCAGACTAACCAAATTTTGAGACCTACTCCAAAAATGGACATGTAAAATACATAAATATATCTGAGATATAGTAGAAACAGCAAATAAATATATATATAAAATTTGCCATCACTAATTTCTTCATTTACCTTTTGTTATTTATTTAGTATTTTCAGAGAAGGGTCTGCAGGGTGTTCAGGGTCTCACTACTAGATTGGACTCCTAATGATCCACCTGTTTACAGCCTCCCAAGAGCTGGGATTACAGGTGTGTGCCACCATGCTTAGTCTCAGCTGTCATCTCAGTGTGCCCCAGGGGGTAGGGCCAGCACTACAGGCCAGGGATTGAATCCCAGGCCCCTATGTCTACTTGCAGGTGCTTTACTCAGCTGAGCTATTTGGCCAGCCCTGCCATCACTAGTCATTTAGAGATGCAATTTTTTTTTTTAAAAGCTGAGATTCCATTTCACTCCACGAATAATGATGCACCAAGACATCAACTAATGACAAACGTTGTCAGCGATGTGGGGAAGAAGGTGCAGTTCTTTACTGTTGGTGGGAGTGTAGACTATTGCAATCACCATGGAAATTAGTGTAGAGATTCCTTAAAAAACTAAAACTGTAAGTTTCATGTGGCCAGCCTAGTCCCCTTTTTGGTATTTCCCCAAAAGGATTAAAACATACCACCATGATATACACTTGCTGAAGTTTATAGCTTGTAATAATTAAATCTTGGATACGCCTAATGACCCATGAACCAGTAAATGGATGGGAAATGTGTGTTTTTAAAATATACAATGTAGTACTACTCAACTATGAATGAGCTGTTTGAGACATTGCTAAGTAAACAGAGCCACCTGGAGACCATGTTCTTAAGCGAAATGCATTGGACATCGATGTCTACCACATTGTGTCTTTGGTATGAGAATCTGCAAGCATAAATGAGAAGCAAAATAAGCAATGGGTATTGTGAAATAAGTAAAATCTTCAAATGAGAAGAGAAACTTAGGAAGAGGGGAGGGGAAATGAAGGAAAGAAAAATAAAGATGAGAAAAAAAGAAAACATGAATATAAAACTTGTAAATGGGGAGGATGACGGGAGGAGAGGATGATGGGAGGAGAGGATGATGGGAGGGAAGGGAATGTGGGATAAAAGAAGCAAGATAAATCATGTACAGGTACAAATTCTCTATGATGAATGTTATCATTAGATATAGCTAAACATATCAGTAAACTTAATTTTTAAAGGAGAAACATTGACTGTCTTTGCTAGGCACAAGAAAAAAATATATGAAAGAATACATGATTTAGCCTTCCTGGATAATTTTAGCAAAAGTGCAAAGAACCAGCACACTGTATTGCTATCTGAAAAAACGATGTACAGAGGTTAGTATTAAAATATGAGAGAGAGGACCAGGCTGTCTTGATGCTCACAACAGTATTTGGTCCTTTGAAATTTTCATATGACTTAGATTTACTTTGAAGGATTATTAATGACTTGAAGCTGATTCTAAATTAATTTTTTCTGATAATAATGAAATATTAAAATAAATGAGTAGGTTGATTATTATCAGGAAATATTTTTCATACAACGTGCATATTTGAAAAAGAATTTTTTGAGACAGGGTCTCACTATGCAGTTTAGGCTGGCCTTGAGTTCACGTTCACTTTTGTAGCCCATGCTAGTCTTGAACTTGCACTGATTCTCCTGCCTCATCCTCCCAAGTGCTGGGGTTACAGGTGTGTGCCACCATGCGTGGCTGACATATTTGAATTTGTATCTGAAAATTCATGTACACTTCACAATTAAGTTTAGCATTCACTAAACTCACAGTGGCAATGTTCAAATACTCTATGAGGATTATCTGATACATTCACAAGGAACTCCGACATCATCTCAAAATCTTTACATGCACATGGAAGAGCCAACCTCTTACCCAGGGAATCCTTTTATTACAAAATGTAGACATCAACTAATTATTTTCCAAGTGTCACATTATGTCTCACAATTCAACTCATGTTTGTATTCTTTTAAACTATCTCACGTTTTGCATAAGTATTCTTGCTATCACAGTATATGTTGATAAACTTCATTGAAAACAAGAAAATGTGTAGTGATTGCTTCCACATCAGATGAAACTGATCAAAGATGCTTAGTTAGGGGCTGCAGAAATAGCTCAGTAGTAAACTAGCACTTGTCTGGGAAGCATAAGGCCCTGAGTTCAATCCCCAGTGCCACCAAAAAAAGAAAATTGCTTAGTTAACTATGGTTGTTACATTGTACATTGTTGTCCCCAATGTAGTTGCTCAGATGACTGATGTTCGTATAAAAAGTGAACCAGAGTAAAAATTTTAAACATTAACTGATACTTTGAAAAAACTGATATGAATTAGTAGCACAGTTTTTCAGCTTTCCTGTGTATACACTTACATGATTTTTCCCCTTTAAGTTTTTTCTTTTCTTCTTTCCATCTCCATTGTTTATTTCTCATGTTAAGTTTCTTTCCATTTTAATATGTCTATTTTACCATTCATATGTTCTTACTGTCTTTAATGTCTCATCTATTATTATTACTATTATTATTATACTTTCTTTAAAATAAATTTAAAAATAAAAAGCAAAAAGAACAGAAAAAATTAAGATTTATTGAAAGGAAAATCAATACCTAATTATTTGATCCATTTTGCATATCTATATCTGATAGTATGAGCAACAAATTTGATAACAACATGTAATATGAAACCCATTATTAATTTTCCACTATTGTTATGAAATTCTACACCATTTGTACTGTCTTTTATTGCTTTGTTTCTGTCTTTGCTCTTGGTATTTGTTATAGTTCTTATTTGTGTTTTTCCTTTCTAAAATAAAAGAAGCTAGCTTAGTTGCAGTTAAAAATTTCTCAGCAACATTTTGGTAGTATTTGTACAGAAATGAATAGATGACATGTAAGAAGAGACGAACTTAACATTTGATAAGGGTGTAAACTGACAACTACAGAAATACTGACTGGATTATTATTTTGGTTTTACTTGAAAGTAAACATTCATATCATTGTTGTAATTTTTAATACATTTTAAGTGTGTATTAACTACATATTTAAGTGTTCTAGTAAAATATTCTTTGAGATTGAATTCTTCATATGTATCATCCTACAACCATGGACTCCTTACAGAAAAAAAAAACAAAATTAGTCCACTTTTGACCAGAGGACATAGCTCAACAGTCTATCACCTTACTGGAGAGCACAAAGACCTAGGTTTGATCCTTGGTACTGCATACTATCCCAGCCCTGAAACTGGGTGTGGAGGTGCATGCCTGTAATCCCAGGAGGGGAGAGGCTGAGCTAAGAGGATCACTATGAATGATTTATTAATTTCATTGAACATTATTAATTTATTTAGGTAGAGAAAGTTAAGGAATTCTGTAGAAAATCAATCTATGCACAAAAGCAGATTTAACCAAGGGTGGTCAAAGGCAAAGATAGTTTGCACTTCAACTTCGAGCTCTGAGAGATGAGCTTGCATATGCCATAGAAACATTGCATAAGTCAAGTAAAATATTAAGGTACTGTTTGAAGGCATCCATGAGAATTAGAAGTCAAGCTGCCTTCAGGGATGAAAGCACTAAGGTGAGTTAGTTATGTTCTCTTCTCCTATGTCTTAAAGATTGGTTGTAGAGATGTAGCCAGTGTACAGAATAGCTGAACAGACTTTTCTGCAGCCTCAGCTGGGAGTAGAAGAAGAGTTTAGGGGTGAACAAAGAAGAAGTCTGAATACTCCCTCAAACTTTTAGTTTGGTTCTACGTCTTCAAGAAACACAGTGGTGTTCCCAGAAACAGAAACTCCTCTTCACTTGTTTGAATACATAAAAGAAAAAGTTAATCAATGAAAAACTGTGACGCAAGTAGGAGACAGACTCAGGATCAATGGCAGGAAAATGAAAAAAAAATAGAAAGCATGTAGAGAGAGACGCATGATGATCCAGATAAAACTTTATGAGAGAGAGACTTCAAATTACTTGTCACTAACATGCTCTTTTTTATTTTATTTTATTTTTTTATTTATTTTAGGAAAGGGTCTACAGGGTGTTTGGGATCTCCCTACTAGATTTGACTCATAGTGATCCACCTGTTCACAGCCTCCCAAGAGCTGAGATTACAGGCATAAGCCACCATGCCCAGTCTCAATTGAGCGAGTCCTGTGGGTGGGGCTGACACAGCAGGTCCAGGGATTGAACCCCCAGTCCCTGCACCTGCTTGAAGATGCTTCAATCAGCTCAATATGCTCAAAATTTAATGAAACAATAATTTCAAAAGGAAACCTGAAGTATATTTTAAAAACTGCAAATGGACATTGTTAGAAAAAGTAATGTTAAATTTGAAAAAATAAAAGATATGCTAAATGATATACACAAAGAAATAAATAAAAATAAATATAAAAATACAAACTTTAATCTAAAATGTAAGAAACATGTCAAACAAGGAAAGAATTTCCATTGAGTATAACTATAATCACTTTCAAAGAAAAAAAAATGATAGAATTGAAAAGAATACAATAGTTTTTCACAAATTTGAGGTATTTTATAAAAGAATTGACTAAAAATATTGTCCTTTGCAAGTATTTCAAAATAAAACATATTTAGACCTATTGCAATAAAATTCTAGGAGGTCACAAAGAGAAAATATCATTTTGAAATTATTAGTCATAAGGCTGTTAACATATTTGTCCACTAAATGATGGTACCAGAAAGAGTGCAAGGACATTTTCAGTGTTGAAAATATATGTTTACAGATCATTTTATAACCTGCAAAATCTTCCACTCAGGAACAATGAGGACATTTTTAGGCAAACTATCTGAGCAAATTTTTCAGCAGTAAATCACATTCAAAGACATGGAGAAAAAGGAACTCACATTCACTGTTGGTAGGAATGAGACATTTTAAAAACACTGTGGAAGATAACAGAGCAGTTCATCAGGAGAAAAAGAAATATAGCTACAACTTGAACCACCAACCCTGTCTGTAGATATGCAATTAAAGAATCAAAATCAAAATCATGAGAACATTGAAAATGTTTATTATTTTTATTATTTTTTTATTGTTTAAATTTAACACGGGTTATATTACATATTTTCATCATCAGATCAGTTTAGATTAATACATATAGGTATATAAGATTGATCAAACAATTAAACATTAACCCTTCTAAATCAACATTATTATTTTTTTTTCTTTTCCCCTTTCTTTTCTTTGAAAGTTGACATATTGCATATTGTCCTCACA